>CAJUWN010000126.1:0-25640 GCA_910589765.1 Avena atlantica | reverse complement strand
GCTCTCTGTCCTCCCCCTCCCTCTACTGCTGGTGGAAAAACAGAGCACCCGAATTAGATGATTTTTTTTGAACGGATTACGGGTGCAGAGCACCCGAAATATATTGCTGCAATAATGTCGCTGGAGTACAGGAGGCCTAAGAAATAAAAATTACACAGAGGCCCAGAAATAAGCACCGAGGACCCTAAAAGAAACTTGAAAAAGCAATCAAGTCCACCATCTTCTTCCTCCTCCAGATCGACGAAGAAGCTCCGGTATCGGCCCGCACCTTGCCACAGGGGACGACCGACACACAGGGCGAAGCAGCGAAGGAGAGGCAGCCCTACTGCCCTTGAGTCCGACGTGTTGACGAAGCATCAGCCGCCAAGAAGCCGCCGGAGAGAAGCTCCTCCGGATCGAAACCGCCGTGACAGGAAGCCAACACCTACACACCACAAGCCACCACCATGGTCTCTTGGTTCCGGAGTTCCTTGAGTTAGGGTTTGCGCCCCTCGGAACCCCGATTAAACTTGTCGAGCATGCTTTAGGGTTACATTCCAATGCACATTAACTTGTCGTATCATCATCATTGCTTGAGCATTGCATCGATTCCATGTGTTGATTGTTTCCCTTTCTTTCCGATGATTTGGTTCTTCTCGGTAGAATACGATATCGAGATCGAGATCGAAGACCGAGATCAAGACCATAGATAGATCTAATTAAATCACAAGTTTAATTAGAACACCCTAGTAACCCTAACAGGTGATTCCGGAGTTCCTTGAGTTAGGGTTTGCGCCCCTCGGAACCCCGATTAACTTGTCGAGAATGCTTTAGGGTTACATTCCAATGCACATTAACTTGTCATATCATCATCATTGCTTGAGCATTGCATCGATTCCATGTGTTGATTGTTTCCCTTTCTTTCCGGTGATTTGGTTCTTCTCGATAGAATACGATATCGAGATCGAGATCGAAGACCGAGATCAAGACCATAGATAGATCTAATTAAATCACAAGTTTAATTAGAACACCCTAGTAACCCTAACAAGTGATTCCGGAGTTCCTTGAGTTTGGGTTTGCGCCCCTCGGAACCCCGATTAACTTGTCGAGCATGCTTTAGGGTTACATTCCAATGCACATTAACTTGTCGTATCATCATCATTGCTTGAGCATTGCATCGATTCCATGTGTTGATTGTTTCCCTTTCTTTCCGGTGATTTGGTTCTTCTCGGTAGAATACGATATCGAGATCGAGATCGAAGACCGAGATCAAGACCATAGATAGATCTAATTAAATCACAAGTTTAATTAGAACACCCTAGTAACCCTAACAGGTGATTCCGGAGTTCCTTGAGTTAGGGTTTGCGCCCCTCGGAACCCCGATTAACTTGTCGAGAATGCATTAGGGTTACATTCCAATGCACATTAACTTGTCGTATCATCATCATTGCTTGAGCATTGCATCGATGCCATGTGTTGATTGTTTCCCTTTCTTTCCGGTGATTTGGTTCTTCTCGGTAGAATACGATATCGAGATCGAGATCGAAGACCGAGATCAAGACCATAGATAGATCTAATTAAATCACAAGTTTAATTAGAACACCCTAGTAACCCTAACAGGTGATTCCGGAGTTCCTTGAGTTAGGGTTTGCGCCCCTCGGAACCCCGATTAACTTGTCGAGAATGCTTTAGGGTTACATTCCAATGCACATTAACTTGTTGTATCATCATCATTGCTTGAGCATTGCATCGATGCCATGTGTTGATTGTTTCCCTTTCTTTCCGGTGATTTGGTTCTTCTCGGTAGAATACGATATCGATATTGAGATTGAAGACCGAGATCAAGACCATAGATAGATCGAAGACCTTTTGTAGCCTTATACTCATGTTCCCCTCTCATAGCCTTAGGGTTTAGGGTTTCTCTTCATTTTTATTATTGTGTATGTATATATTAGGGTTTCACCTTCGATCCGGAAAATATTCGTTAGCCGCTTTGACTTATTCGTAACTTTCTCCTTTAGCCGCTTTGACTTATTCGTTTTTCCACCTATGCAGAAAATATGGACCCACACGTCAGAGACGAAGAAAAGGAAGAGTTGATCCAAGGTGTGATCCGTGGGGAAGATAATTTAGACGTATCAACGTTTCTGAACAACTCCGGTGAGGGTGATCCTCTTTTTACCGGAGTAGACAACTTGTTTGAGGTTGAAGGCGTTGCCTTCCGCGAGGGAGAAGGTGATGCCTTGTGTAATCGAGAAGACGACCGCTCCGGCGAGGTGCATGTAATATAAATCAATTCATTAATTAATCATCTGCTATCTATATAGAAATAGTAACGACGATCTTTCTTCTTTTAGCCCTCCGGATCGAAGGAATCTACTGAAAAGAGCAGACGAGGCCCAACCAAAAAGTTGCAAGACCATGAGAGGTTTAGGATCGAAGATGTCGCTGAAGACGGCAGACCGACAGCTCCCGAAGTTGTCGCAACCAAATTTGTGGCACAATGCGGAGTAATCGTTAGGAACTTAATCCCGATCACCATTAGAAATTGGAATAGGCCTGCTAAAGCGGATGAAGAGGGAACATGTTTATTTGTCCCTAACCACGCCAAAGATTTACTGTGGAAGAGGCTCATGGTTAATTTCAAACTACCGAAGATAGAGCTGGATCCAAATGCGGAGGATCCAGTTGAGGACGCCTTACAACATGGGAGAGCCATGGAGGCTAAGGTCAGGGAGTGGGCTTTGAAGAAGATGGCCCAGTGTTTCACCAACTGGAAGAAAAGATTGCACCTTGACTATGTCGTGAAAGAGAAGACTCCGGATTTCAAGAAGACTCAGTTTCAGAAGATAAAACCATTCTGGGCTGAGTTTGTGGAATACAAGACATCGGAAAAAGCTAAGGAAATGTCTGCAAAGAATAAGCTGAATGCTGCTAACAAGAAGTATCACCATACTATGGGGCAAGGTGGCTACAGGGCTGGCATTCCTAAGTGGGAGAAACTTGAGGAAGAACTGCGTGCTAAAAAGATCACTCCAGAGACAGACGATTGGGTAGAACGTGCAAGGAATTGGTTTTACGGGCATGGGGGCACGTTGGACTCGGAAGGGAGGTGTATATATAACATACGACATAAAGAAGACCCGTTGCCAATCGAGAGGATGAGAAAAGCAGTAAAGGCTGTTAAAGATGGGGACTTCATTCCCGATAGAGAGAATGATGAGCTCACTCTCGCCCTTGGAAATAAGGAACATGATGGACGAACACGAGGCACAATAGGCTCCCAATCATGGAGGACTGGGTTTCCCGAAGAGAGGAAGAAATATCCTGATAGAAGCCGTCAGAGGAGTAAGGACAGGGCGGCAGTTGAAGCAGAAAGTCAGAAAGAGCGAATGCGTTTAATTGAAGAACGATTAAAGCAACAACAAGATGAAATTAACTCACTTAAAGAGCAAAGTACTACTGGCCCATCTCAGCAGCACACTGCATTCGATGCTACCGGCCTATCGAATAATCGAAAAAGCAGTGTGGCTTCCACCGAGGTCCCGGGTGATGACAATGGCGATGCCGATGATGCACCGACGATGGCTCCTGTTGGCTACCCAGTGGATGATATCACAGAGATGACACACTGCGAGCTACATGTCAAAGTTGTGAACATATCAATGAAGGTGGCGGTCGGCTATGCCTTACCAATTGGACCCACACCAACTTACCACAGTCGTCCGGTTCCAGAGGGCTACGCTGTTGTCGGTGTGGATGAAATCATGCCCACCTTTGAGGTTTTGGATCTTCACTACCCTGCTGGTGAAGGGAATGTGACTGTGCTGGGTGACGCAAAAAACGTCACCATTCTATGGCCGAAGGATTGTATCGTGCTTCGAAATCACACGCCAAGGCCATCTTCGCCGCCGCCTCACCCGTCTCCAGCGAGATCGTCGCCCGCCGCGGCAGCCGTCTTCGTCGCCTCACCCGGCTCCGTCGCCTCACCCGTCTCCGGTGCAGCCATCGCCGCGGGAGCCATCGCCGGCGCCTCAGGATAAAAAGCGTAAGCGTACCGCTACTGTGCGTCGTAAGCGATCGCCGAAACGTAAACAAGAGCCTCTTCCAAAAGTACCAACGGTTCCTCCCAAGAGAGCTTATGACTGTACTGAAGAGGAGACTGCGGCGATCGTTGATGCGGAAACGACAGCGTTTTTCGCTAAGCTGAGGCGGCCGAAAGAGCCAGAGTTCCCAGCACCAAAGAAGAAAAAGCCAAAGTGTTGAAAATGCTAAAGACTCTTCATCAACCCGAGCCAAAGCTGTCATCAGACTATGAGCGTTCTATTCTCAAGTCACATGCGGCACAAAAAGCCTCGAAGAGCAGTACTGATGCAAGCGGGAAATCTGTTGCCCAGCTCGGAGAACAAGCAAAACAGACTTGCGCCCCTCTCAAGGTGATTTCTCAAACCAATGTGGGGTCGAGCAAATATGGGGCCGAAGAGCAGTATAATCCAGAGGTAGTTGCACAATACGGAGAAGCTGCCGCTGCTCAAGGTATGAGTATTGCCCAGTACTTATCCCAGTTAGAGTTCTTCCCCGTGAGTGAAGTAGCATACCAATACCAGTACGGAAAACCTCTCGTCAAACCTGAGGAGGTAAACAATCTTCCAACAAAAATGCGAAGATTGCATAACTAGTACTTGCATGCCACAAAGGCCGGGGCTAACTGGATAGTGCTGAGGGTTACAAAAAAGCATCATGGGAAAGATAAGGATGACATGATATCCATGAATTTGATGAACTATTTCAATTATTCAATCAAGACGCCTTGGACAAATCGATCATGAGTGCCTATTGTCTGTAAGTACTAATTCTGTAATTAACTTAGTCTCCATCTATATTATTTTGTTTATTGCATGTATATAATCATACTTTAATATGCAGAATGAAGATTCTCGAATGCAGCAGAGGACAAATCTATGACATTGGCTTCATTGACCCATATTGGGTTCATGAAGCTAATCTCAAAATAATCCCCCAGGATACGGAGGATCATATAGTACACGCGTTAAGGTTTCAAGAAACCAAAAGGGAAATACTATTTCCTTACAACTTCTAGTGAGTGTTATTGTCTTGTATACACTTTCTATTTCTCTTACTCGATGTTAAGTATATAATTGATTAGTTCTGCATTCGCAGGTACCACTATATTCTGTTAATCATTCAACTTGACAAAGGGCGTGTACTAGTCATGGACTCTAAACATAAACCCCTTGAGACGTGGAAGGACATGCAGATACTTCTCCAGCGGTAATTCTAATCATTACGACACTATATCGGCAACGTTCGTGAATTTTATGATATCAAGTACTTAATAACTTATTTTATTCGTTTTCTACGCCGGGCAGCGCTTGGAAACGGTTCACCAAGAAGGCTAGGGGTGTTTGGAAAGAGGAGCTTACATTTCAACCACTAGATGTAAGCACCACTAGCTATATCTGCGCATCTCTTTGATTCTAGTTTTGATACAGTTATTATCATGCTTGATTATTATTTTGATTGAACTCTGTTGTCGTAAAGTGCCTGACGCAGGGACCATGTAACAATCTATGTGGATACTATGTATGCGAGTTCATCCGGCAGACGTGCGATGAGAAGGGCAGAAATTTAGAGCAACTCCACGTATGTAAACAATTTATATAGTTTTTAATTACAATCAAATTGTGTTTAGTTTCATATTCATATAGGCTGACTCCTTTTTTAAATCAGATCGAACGTCTACGGGACGGTCTTCTGCCAAAGGATCGCATACGAGCAATACAGGAGGAATTGGCGGGATTCTTGGATGCAGAAGTCCTAGACCCAAAAGGAGAATACTATTAGGCTGTGTATAGACAATAGGGATTGTAAAAATAGCAACTTTCAAGGAATTGGCCGGTAGCATCGAATAGCAACTTTTGTATGTAGTGCATGAACTCGATCCGTGTATTGAATGTAAAATGTTGTCATGATGATCTTGTGTAATATAAGGTTCCTTCATTGATAAGTGCAAAACACTAAATAAACAATAAAACAACCTAAATGAATTCTCTGCCGCGGCACAAAAAGTGGCGAAAATGCTGCCGCGGCAACAAAATGTGCCAAAATGAATTCTCTGCCGCGGCAGAGAAATGGGCCAAATCTCTGCCGCGGTAGCAGGTTATTAGTCCCGGTTCGTGTTACGAACCGGACAAATGCTCCACCCCCCCTCGCGCTCTGATGCCGCCACGTGTGCCCCCCATTTGTACCGGTTGGTGGGGCAACCGGGACTAAAGGTTAGAGCTTTAGTCCCGATTGCCCAGTCCCGGTTGGGCAACCGGGACTAATGGCCCTTACCAACCGGGACGCATGGGGCGTTCTCTACCAGTGTTGGTTTCCTCGATGGAGAACTCGGTGTGTCCGTGTCGGGGTTCTTGTCGGGGTCCTCGGCTTCGGGCGTCGGGCGTCAGTAGACCTTGGCGATTCCATGAAGGAGGCCTTGGTGCTTCAGTCTTGTGTCGATCCCCGGGTTCCGCGAAGTGGCCTGCGAATATGGCGACGCATGTCGAAGATCTTGTCGGTGGCCTTGTCAACGGGAAGATCTTGTCGCCTCGGACCTTTGTCGAATCATCTACGGAAGATCTCGGCATGGGGCGTTTCTCGTCGGGGTCATCCGGGTGGCATCCAACAACTCACGGGCACCACCAAGCACAACAAGAGGCTGAAGCAGCAGGAGTTCTCCAGCACCAACACACAACACTACTAGATGAAAAACCACAAGGAAACAGACGTGCTCGAGGCAGAGGACGAGCACAACCGAACGCAAGGGAGGTCGGGGAGAGGGGCGCGAGACGCGGGCCCGCTGGTGACGCGACGAGGAGGGGCAGAGCCCGCAGGGCGGCGCCGGTGGGGGAAGGGAGACCGGGCAGATGGTGGCGGCCAGGCAGCGGCGGCGGCGCCAGGGGGTCCACCGGCGGCTCTGCTCGGGAAAAGGGGCGGCGGACGGCCTCTGGGAGGCAGAGGTGGAAGCTGGGGAGGAGAAGCTCCCCTGGCAGCGAGGATGAGGGTGGTGGCGGCGATGCGGTGGAGGAAAGGGTCGCGGCGGCGCGTGACCGGCCGGAGGCGGCGGAGCAGGAGAAGGCGGGGCGAGGCGAGCGTCGCGGCCGGCGGCGCGGGAGGCTTGGCGGAGGCCGGAGGAGGCGAGGCCGGAGAGCGGAAGGAAGGGGGGCGGAGGAGGGCGGTCGCCGGGCGCGGGCGCGGAAGCGGCCGGAGCGGGGCGGGGAGCGCGCGGAAGCTCGGGGGTGGCGGCTTGCGGGCGGCGTCGCGGGTGGACGCGGCGGCGGAGGGTGGAGGCCGGTGAGGCGAGCTCGGGAGAGGAGGAGGAGGGTCGGGGGCGAGCACGGAGGGGGTTGCAGGGGAGGGCGGTCCGGCGAGGAGAGGGTGCGGCGGGGGCGCACGGCGGCTGCCGGAGGCGAGGCGCGGCCAGCGGGGGAGATGGGAGGCGCCGGAGAGCGGGGTGGAGCGGCGAGGCGAGCAGAGAGAGAGAGAGGGCCGGAGGTTGCGGGGCGGACGGGGGCGAAGAGGGAGGAGCGCGTGCGTGGGTTGCGGGAGAGACGGGTGGGGAAGCGATCAGGGGTGGGGGGCCGCGCGTGGTGGGGTCCACGCGGGTCCGGGGGGGACAGGGGGGGTCGGCCTGGCGTGGAGAGAGGGGCAGGTGGGCCAGGCGCCAGGGGGGAGTGGGGTGTGACGGGTGGGTGGTTTTCGGTGGGGTCAGGTGGTGGGAGGCTGATTGGGGGAGAGAAAGGGAGGGAGAGAGAGGGAGTGGGTGAGGTGGCTGTGAGGGATTGGGTGAGAGAGAGAGAGGGGTGAGGTGGCACGATCTGAGTGGTCGAGGTGATGTGGCTGAGGGGTGGTTAGACTAGGACTGGGTGTGAAAGGGTTTATGGGTGGACCGATTATATTTTTCTGGGGTGGTCGTTCGGGTCATTCGGCCAGTTCGACTGCCCCGCTCAAAATAATGCAATATTTTATTTATTTAAACGGACCGTTTGCAAAACATATTTAGTCAAAACAAAATATTCCGGAGACCCGGGTTTGGCGTTTGAATAAAAGACGGGGCGTTTAGAAAACAAAACCAGGCTTTTCAAAAATAGTTTTATGCAAGCAAATGCAAGATGATGACGATGCTCAAATGCAATGTGGCATGATGACATGAGCATGCGGTCATGATGATGCAATGCAAAAAACAACGCGATTTTCTAGTAGTGGTTTTGCGGGATGCCACAATTAGCCCTCTTCCTTGGAAGGCTGGCAGAGGTTGGTTGGCCACGACCTTTACCTTGCTTTCGCTGAGACCATGAGTCACGCAATAAGTATGGTTCTACCGTAACGGGTCAAATCCCGAAGCCGGTACTTAAATATGTGAGGCGAGGTTGGTTAACAAGGGATCCATCGACCCCAAGCAACACCGTCCACGCTTACCTACCTGTTATGAATGCACCAACTTCACCCGACAAATCTTTCAAAAGATTTTCTATGCATATGTCGAATGGAACGCCCGAACTATGTGACTCATGGAATCTACTAGGCAAGTTAATCAGGCGAGGGGTTCCCAAGCCCCGTGTGGCTGTACGCTCGTCTCGGTTCCAAAGGCAAGAACTCGGTTCCTAGTGGTGGCGAGCATGGGACTAGAAAAACCACATCCCACCGTGGCCTCCCATACAAGCTTAGCATGTTTAATCTCATATCTCTGATCACATCTCATCACGTTCCCCTGTCATACTAGATTCTCTGCATCTGATACATCATCTGGATGGACCAGACTCAACAGCTATGCATGGCTAAGCAGGACAAGAATAAGAGCTCTAGCATTGCACACAAGCCAAACCTAGTTATGCTAGGAGCAATGGATCAGGTAATATAAGCTCAAAAGGGTGTAATGCAATAGATAGGATACTCTATCTATCAATAAAAGACCATAGTAGAATCGTATGCAACATGGCAAGAGTAGAAATGCTTTCGAAATCATAGGATTATATCATGGTGGGGCTATGCTTGCATTTACCTGTTGATAGCATATAAAAAGATCTTTGAAAGCCTTGTACTTGACTTGATTATAGTTGGTCAAGTATTGTTCGTTGATCTTTGATCTTCGATGGTCTTGTCCTTGGTCTTCGATCTCGATCTCGATATCGTATTCTATCAGGAAGAACGAAACACCGGAAAGAAAGGGAAACAATCAACAATGGCATCGATGCAATGCTCAAGCAAGGATGATGATATGACAAGTTGAATTGTATTGAATTGAAACCCTAAAGCATGCTCGACAATTTAATCGGGGTTCCGAGGGGTGAAAACCCTAATTCGGAGAAACTCCAGAACATATGGGAGGGGTGCATTTGTTCTTCTAATTAAACTTGTCATTAAAGTTGATTAACAATGCATGATTATAGCTTAAAGAGGTAGGTTTCATTTTTCTGAACATTTTGATATATTATTTATATTTTTCTGACTTATAAAATAATAAGATATGAATTTTACAAGTATTATTCAATTTTTGGATTTATTAAACTATTTTAAGTTGAATTATTGCATCACTGTGACGCAGGGCTGACATCAGCACAGGGGAAGGACATTTCGTACTGGGGCTGAGGTTAGCCCCAGTCACTGAAGGCTGGGGCCCTGGGGCCACGTATGCAACCACACTGGCTAAGCAGGGTCAGCGCCACGTCATGGCCACATGGGTGCCACGCGGGCGACACGCCAGCGTCACGTGGGCTCGCCGGAGAGCACATCAGACGACAGCGTGGGATGGTTACAGGGGACGCGCGGGGCTAAGGGACCTAGACCGTTCGAACCAGGGCATCTGGGTAGACCTAATACGCGCGGGTCACCGGAGCTACTACCACGGCGAGCGGCAGCGACGAAGCTTGCAGGTCGGTGTCGCGGCGTCGGCATAGAGGGAGAGGGAGCGAGCGGAGGGGCTAGGGAGAACCAGCAGCTCACTGTCAAACAGACGGAGTCGATGGCAAAGAGAGGGGCAGCCGGACGACGTCGGCAACGTCGGTGGAGACGGCGGCCAGAGGCGAGGAATATGAGGTCCATTGCGGTGGTTACATGCGCCCTTCCTCGATTTCGTTGGCGTGGAAGACTGGCACGGCGAGGCGAAGCTCGTGATGGCCTCAGGGGGACCTGGGGTGGCCGCAGAAGGCGGGGCGACGCAGCATCTGCACGGCTAGGGTTCGGGTTCTCGCGAGAGAGGAGAGAGGGAGGTCGGGGAAGTGAGGGGGAGTGGATGGGGACGGCCAGGGAGTCGCGACGGTGATCTTATCCATCTCCAGGAGGCGGCGGACGGCAGGATGCAGGCGGCGCGGATCGACAGCGCCGACGACGACATCGAGCAGCGTGTCTGCCTGAGGAAGAAGACATGGGGAGAGGCGAAGGGGTATGGGCCCTGGCTGGGCTGGCTTGGGCCGCGGCGGTGCTGACTGCTACGTGGGTGGGCGGCAGAGAGGAGAGGAGAGAAGGAATGGGTCGGCCTGGCTGGCTGTTACTCATTTTTTATCAAAAGCTTTTTGTATTTTTCTGTTTTGTAATTTCTGTTTTGTATTTTCATTTCAAATCTGTTTTGAATATTTCAAAATACCAGGGACTTTTATAAAACATATAAAATATTGCAGGGGCCCTTTTTATTCCATTTGGGCTCCATTCATTTTGTAGATTTCAAAATTCAAATCATTTGAATGGATTTTCAAATAGAGGGAAGGGGAGATTAGGGTTTGCATTTTATTTTTGTTGGTTGCAATTTTGGAGGATGATGCTCATGGTGCACAAACAAACCCTAAATAAAGATTAACTAAACTGGGGTGTTACAATCCAATAGCCGAAGCATATGGAACCCTGCTCATGCTCATCAGTAGTCGAAGGACACTGAGTCTTGCTAAGTTTAATGCCGTGAGACATGGGAAGGAACCCCTTCTTAGCCTCTTCCATGCTGAATCGTTTCAACACTTTGTCAATGTATGTACTCTGGCTTAATCCAATTAGCCTCCTTGATCTATCTCTATATATCTTGATACCCAGAATATATGCCGCTTCTCCTAAGTCCTGCATCGAAAAACTATTTTTCAACAAGGTCTTAACAGACTCGAGCATAGGAATGTCATTTCCAATCATTAATATGTCATCTACATATAAGATTAGAAATACCAGCGCTCTCCCACTTTCCTTCTTGTAAACACAAGGTTCTTGTTTGTTTTTGATGAAGCCAAACTCCTTTACAACTTCATTAAATCGAATGTTCCAACTCCGAGATGCTTGCTTCAGCCCATAAACAGACTTTAGAAGTTTGCATACCTTTCCAGCATTGTTTGGATCGACAAAACCTTTGTGCTGCATCATATACACGTCCTCAGTTAGGATTCCATTTAGAAAAGCCGTCTTGACATCCATATGCCATATTTCATAGTCGAAATGTGCAGCAATGGCTAGAATGATCCATATAGATTTAAGCATCGCTACGAGTGAGAAAGTCTCGTCGTAGTCAACTCCTTAAACTTGTTGAAAACCTTTTGCAACAAGTGGAGCTTTATGGATGTGAACATTTCCATCCATATCAATCTTCTTCTTATAGATCCATTTGCACTCGATGGCTTTAAAAACATCAGGCATGTCAACCAAGTTCCAAACTTAATTGTCTCCCATGGACTCTATCTCGGATATCATGGCAATCAGCCATTTCTCAGAGTCTTGGTCCACCATCGCTTCTGCATAGGTCGCAGGCTCATCATTGTCTAACAATAATAATTCCCGCGTTTCGTGGAGCCTTTCCGACCTTCGTGGTTGTGGTGCTTCTATTGCCATGGGTTCCTCAACTTGTTCTGCTACAATAGCATCACTTGTAGAAGCATCCCCGTCTGGCTCATCTTGAACTTCTTCAAGTCGCACTGACCTTCCACTCGTTCCTTTTGTGAGAAACTCTTTCTCTAGGAAAACACCGCCACGAGCGACAAACACTTTGCCCTCTTTTCGGTTGTAGAAGTAATACCCTAAGGTTTCCCTTGGATATCCCACAAGAATGCACTTATCCGATTTGGGTGTTAGCTTGTCCGACTGAAGTCGCTTGACAAATGCATCACAATCCCAAATCTTTAGAAAAGACAAACTGGGATTCTTTCCAGTCCACATCTCATATGGTGTCTTAACTACGGATTTAGATGGTACCCTGTTAAGTGTGAAATCTGCCGTTTCTAGAGCATAACCCCAAAATGATAATGGTAAATCCGACTGGCTCATCATCGATCTAACCATGTCCAACAAAGTTTGATTGCGCCGTTCGGAGACCCCGTTTCTTTGAGGTGTTCTGGGCGGCGTGAGCTGTGGAACAATTCCGCAACTCTTAAGATGATTGCTAAATTCGTGACTCAAATATTCACCTCTGCTATCATATCACAAGGCCTTTATTTTCTTGCCACGTTGATTCTCTACCTCATTCTGACACTCCTTGCACTTTTCAAAAGTTTCAGACTTATGCTTCATCAAATAGACATAACCATATGTACTGAAATCATCAGTGAAAATAATGAAGTAGTGATATCCTCCTCTGGCTGTCGTGCTCATTGGTCCACACACATCAGTATGTATGAGTTCCAACAAGTCTGTCGCTCTCTCGGGTAAACCCTAAAAAGGCGATTTGGTCATCTTTCCAAGTAAACAAGCATGGCATGTCTCGTATGATTCAAAATCAAAAGAAGTTAGAAGACCATCACCATGGAGATTATTCATGCACTTTTCACCTATATGCCCCAAATGACAATGCCATAAATAGGTAGGACTCAAATCATTAGGCCGAAGCCTTTTAGCACTAACATTGTAAACAAATGCATCATCAAGATTTAAAATAAATAACCCATTCACAATGGGAGCATCGGCCATAAACATATCATTCTTAGAGATTACACAACCATTGTTTGCACTCGTGAATGAATAACCATCCCTCATCAAAAATGAAGGTGATAAAATGTTTTGACCCATACTAGGAATGTAATAACAATTATTCAACTCCATAATAAATCCTAACGGAAGGTGAAGTTGCATGACGCCGATGAACAATGCAGCAACCCTTGCTTTATTTCTGACGCGAAAATCCACTTCGCCTTTCTGCACTTCTCTAGTCCTTATTAGCCCCTACATCGAATTGCAAATTTGAGCAACCGATCCGGTATCAAATACCCAAGAGTTAACATAGGAATCAGCGAGAAGAATGTCCACAACATTTACAACAAGCGTACCTGAGTGGGAAGTACTCTTACTTCCACTCTTCTTCAAAGAAGCCTGGTACTTGCTGCAGTTTCTCTTCCAGTGGCCATGTTCATGACAAAAGAAGCACCCAGTGTCTTCTACAGGTCCAACCTTTTGCTTGGGTGCAGGCTTAAGGATCGTATCCTTAGCCTTGCCCTTCTTCTTCCAAGAAGTACCCTTTTTATTGAAGCTAGGCTTGTTCTGCATAGCCATCACATGGCTATGCCCTGCACACTTCTTCATGTCACTTTCTGATGTTTTTAGCATCCCGCATAACTCATTAAGGCCTTTCTCCACCCCATGCATATGGTAGTTCGAAATAAACTGCCCATAGCTGGATGGAAGAGACGCCAAAATGAAGTCAGTTTCCAACTCTTGGCCTAGTGGAAAACCAAGCTTTTCCAAAGTCTGACTGTAACCAACCATTTTGATCACATGGGGGCCTACAACTGCTCCCTCTGCTAGCTTGCATTCGACAAAGGACTTGGCAACACTGTACCTCTCAGTCCTTGCCTGATCTTGGAACATGTCCTTAAGTGCGACGATCATATCGTACGCATCTTGATCCTCAAACTTCTTTTGAAGTTCAGGTTCCATGCATGCAAGCATAAGATAGCTAACCTCAAGAGAATCATCACATGCTCTCTTGTAGGCGTTCTTTAGGGCAGCAGATGCATTATCAGCAGGTTCATCAGGGATTAGGGTATCCAGAACCGTTTCCTTTTTATCAGGCCTAAGAACAATTCTCAGGTTATGGACCTAGTCCGAATAGTTTTTTCCATTTAGTTTATCTTTGTCAAGAATCGAACGCAAAGAAAAAGGTGATGCAGTGTTCGGTGCCATTGATCTACAACAGAAAACATGCAAAATACTAAGCCATGTAACCATGAAAGAGTAAAACATATTAAACAATTTAATAGCATATACTCCCACTTAAATCAATATCCCTCTATTGATACTAAGTGATTCAAGATCCACAATTAACAAGTCGACTAGTGAGCTTTAGCATCACTGCTAGAAGACAAGGTAAATCGGTAAGCAACACTTGCTAATCATATCACATATGACTCTTGCTGTTGGGTGACATCTCTATGTCAAAACTAGGCGCCCAACCTTTATGCCCCAAGGTCTTTAACTATTAAGATGACCTTGTCAAGCTCACCAACCCTTATGCGTGTAGGTATCCGATACAAACCCATCCAGCCAAGGAAAACCGTGGCACCCTAATTTCATAGGCCTACCAACGATTGTACATGGCATATGATGGTGCAAGGTTTGGTTGGGAGGGCATGGTTTAACTTAAACTCTGTGAGGGATCGTTCTACTTCTATCATCTAAGCATGCATAGAGTAAAACGCATAAGAATAGCATTCACATAGTTGTGACATAGTATGGCCCATTTTCTCATGGTGATCTCTATCGCCATAGGACCTGTCCACCATGATGATCTCCATCTTCATGTTCCATGCGAGGCATCCTCCAAGTGATGAGTCCTCCAAGAACTAATATAAGCTATTACCCCTAACAGCTAGTAATCAAAATTACATAGAATTGGGATCATCACAAGTTGGCATGCAGGCCATTACAATAATTGACAACACACATGGCTCCAGCCGTGTTGCCCTACTCACGACACACAAGTCATGATAAATTTCATACATGCATCACATACATATATGGGCCATACTGATCACATACATCCTGCAAAAACAAGTTATGCATAGAATCGCATTCTACCAGATCATGTGACCTCGCAGCACCTAGTTACCTTAATGAGATACAAAAATGTGCTACGACTAGGGGGGTCTAGGGGGTCTCCCCCTGCGGGGTTCGAAGGGGCAGCGCCCCTCGCGATACAAAACTGTGAAAAATAAGAGATTGACTCTACACAATTTTCTTTAAGGATTTTGATCGGCAAATCAAATTTACCATAAACCTTCTGTTGTTCCGATCTGATCAAACTCCTTTGATCACAGTACATCGACATTAGATCTAGGTTCCGATTCGATCAATCATATTGATCTTCGCGTGATTCAATAGGATTTAAGTGTCACTGTCTACCCCGATGGCGGAAACCGACCGGTAGGGGTAAGTCGTTCGACTACCTCAGAATCACAATCACGAAAAGCAAGATCATAGATCAATCCTGAACCACCGCAATATAAACGATCACATCATTCATATCAATATGCATATCACCATATGCAAACATCCCGAATCTATAACTGAACAACATCGGCTCAGATACCACTGAAGCGATACATGTAGGCTACACTAGCGCAAATCAAAATTTTCTACCGCATAAACCAGGATTACTATCGTCATAGATCACAGGATTACCACTAGACGCGCAGTTGCGGAACTTGATGAAGCGCATTGAGGCAGTTCAGACGATCTACGTCTCCTCCTTGTTCTCGTCCCACGAGCAGCTCCCCTTGCGCGGCTCGTCCAAGCGCTACAGATGCAGCGCCTCCGAGGTATCCACACGTATAGGGTGGAAGCGTCAGACGCCGGACTGCTAGGTCCGTGCGTGCAACACATGCGTGAGGAGTGGCGGCTGGGTGGAATGGTCTAACCCTGATCAGCACGCCCCGCCCTCTCTTATATAGGCGTCCCTAGTGGGCTTCTACATTAGCAGTCCATTAGTATCCTAAGCCTGGTCTAATTCGGATCCAATCCTCATTAGGCTTTCAGCCCCTTAAGTGTGTGACCCTATAGGTTCATATACGTTTAGACATGACACGAATACACTTATTCTGTCAATAGTTGGTAGCGGCCTCTAGCAAGACGTGCCAACTCCTAACGCATACAAAGGTCATATCGGACGAGCCATCACAAGGTTTAGTACATGTATTTCCCTTTGCCTCACGATATTTGGTCTAGCTCCAAGCTGACCTCCCTTTCTTGATACTGTGATTCGGAATCCCTTTACTAGGTTAACTCTTAACCATATGTAGCATGGCCATGCATTTTTGGATCCGATCACTCGAGGGGCCCAGAGATATCTCTCTCAAGTATAGAGGGGCAAATCCCATCTTGATTGACCATGCCTTGCAGCATGCTTCAGGACAAACCCAAAAGCTACCTTTATAACTACCCAGTTATGGAGTAGCGTCTGATATCCCCAAAGTATGTCGCTCCACATCTCAAGTACATGCGACAATCTCAGGTCTAAGGACAAAACGTACGCGATGTGTAGAGAGAGAGCTGCAACTAATTGCTAGTCTCAAGTTGGGTCAGTCCAACCCCATGTTCATAACATGTGTCCACATCATTGGTTTGACATCTCCATGTCTATGACTTGCGAAACATAGTCATCAACCAATCGATGTGCTAGTCTAATATTCACATGTGTCCTGACATGAACTCCGACTAGGGACAACTATTAAATAACCATACAAGTAAAGAGTTTCACAAACAATTCACATAATTGCCAATCAATACAAGTTGCCAGATATGGATGTTCAAGGGACAATACAATAACTCATGGATACATAAGAAATATAATCATCTCTATGATTGCCTCTAGGACATATTTCCTTCAAGTATTGCTCTTATTATTGCTTGTTACTTTGTTTCCAATATGGATAACCCACTTGGTTTTCTGTTTGGGAAAACTACTACCACTGCTAGGGTAGTAGATGAACCACCTCCTGTTGAGATAGATCCTTTTAAGATACCTACAAGTATTGTTAATCGTGTTATGTATATTTATTACTTTGGGGATGGAACTGTCCATCCTGGTGATCACTTGCTTTTTATCCATGAATTATGCGTGTTGTTTAAGTGCGCAGGTATCACAATTGAACAGGTGAAGAAGAAGTTACTCTCCATATCCTTGAAAGGGAGAGCTGAAGAATGGTATAAGCTGCTGAAGAATGGACAATCCATGGAATGGGAGGAGATGACATCTCTCTTTTACTCTAAATTTTATCCTCCCAGTGAAATTCATAAGGATAGAAATCTTATATATAACTTTTGGCCTCTTGATGGAGAGAGTACAACTCAAGCTTGGGGGAGATTGAAGTTACTAATGATTAAATGTCCTATTCATGAACTCCCTAACAATATTATTCTCAATAACTTTTATGCTAGGCTTTCTCTTCATGATAAAGATTTACTAGATGCTTCTTGTGCTAGATCATTCACACGTATGAAGGAAGAAGCTAAATGGGATATCTTAGACCGTATTCAAGATAACACTAAAGCTTGGGAGAATAACAAAGGAAGAAAGTCAGGAATAAACTATGATTATGAATGCATTAAATTTTTATGGGAACTGATAACTTCCGTGATATTAGCAATGAGTTTGGTCTTAATTCCCAAAGTATTGCTAACTGTTTTAAGGCCTTTGCCTCTTACATAGAAATTCCCAATAAGAAGTGGAATAAGTACCATGCTCCTTATAAAGATGTTGTTAGTCAGGTTCCAGTTAGAAGTACTCAGGTTTGTACTACTAATCATATTGTGCCTGAACCTTATGTTGAGAAAATGCCTTTCCCAGCTAAGGTAAAGGAGTATTCTATGATTATTAGTGCAAATAATAAAGGTACAATGAAAACTGTGGAGCCTGGTAAGCATTTGAATGATGAACCTGTGGTAGCTATTGTGAAAGACACTGTCACTAGAAATAGAGGATGAGAACATTGTATTTTGTGAAGACGCTTCTAATATTATCTCTCATCCTAGTAAGGCTAGAAAAGCTAGTGTTCCTGTGCTTTCTGTTAAAATTGGTGATCATTTCTACTATGGTTTATGTGATATTGATGCTAGTTCTAGTGCTATTCCTTATGAGATTTACAGGGAAATTATGCATGAGATTGGTCCTTGTGAGCTTGAGGACATTGATGTGGTTATTCACCTTGCTAATAAGGAAACCATATTCCCCATTGGCATTGTAAGAGACGTGGGGGTTTTCTGTGGTAAGATTAAATATCCTGCTGATTTTCTAGTGCTTAATTCAGCAGCTAGCAAAACTTGTCCTATCATTTTTGGTAGACCTTTTTTGAACACTTGTGGAGCTATTATTGATTGTAAGAAGGAAAAAGTTTTAACTAAGTTTGATGGAGATTCTTATGAGTTTAACTTTTCCAAATTTGCTAAAGCTCCTTGTAAAAATAGCTTGCCTAATAAAGATTTCAGGATGGAACAACTTGCTTCTATTGATCCAGTCTATGACCTTGGACCTCTTTTTGATAACTGTAAGTATGCTTATTCTGATGATAAAGTTGTTTCTAGTGATAGTTATATTGTCAACTTTATTCAAAGCTCTACTGAAAGTTATTATGAGAGAGGGAAACATGGTTTTATGCATCTCAATGATGTTAAGTTTCCCCGTTTTATGTTGAAAGCTTTAAAGTTGCATCTGTTTTGTCTTCCTATGCTAGTGGCTTTTTGTTTCAACAATTCGTTTTCCCATGATACCCCCATGCATAGGAAGTGGGTTAGACTCAAGTGTGTTGGTTATTTGCTTCTTGATTCTCTCTTTCGCTTCAAATATATATCTCCTTTGTGAGCATCTTTGAAAGTTTTAAGCCTAACTTAAAGGCATTAAAGAAAAGTACTTGTTGGAAGATAACCCAAGAGTTTTGTCGAGTCTTGGAAGTTATTACCTCTGTAATAATCACTCCTTATCCTTTTTTTTTGGTTTTTGTGTCAAGTTCAACTACTTTTGTGAAGTAGAGGAGTTGTGAAAAGTGGCTGTCCTGGGCAGATTTTTGTGCTGTATTGTAAAAATTCGTGAGGAATCTCAGTACGTCGGATGGAGATTCATTTTTCTGAGATTGTTCTCCAAGTTGTTACCCAACTTTCATAAGTTCTGCACTTTTTTATTTGAGCAACAGAAGGTCTTCGAAAAAATCATTCTTTACCTACTGGTCTGTTTTGACAGATTTCTGCCATCATTTGCATTTGCCTTTTACAGAAGCTTTTGTTTTGATGGGTTTTCAGTTGAAGTGTGTACCAAAGGTTTATTGTTTTTTCTTACACTAATGTTGTCATTGAGTTGTTCAAGGGTTTTGTAAGAAGGAAATTTTCAGGAGAAAGAAAAAAGGATTATGCAGAGTTCGTCTTTGAATAGGTAAAAGTGGTGAAACAGAAGGTTCGTGAAACTCCAATCTTTTTATATTTTTTATATTTTTAATACATAAGGGAAGTTACAAGATGAAACTGAAGAGGAAACGGAGCCCGGGGTGGACAAACCCACCCAGGCGCGGGCCCAGCCTGGCCACGCTTGAGGGGTGTTCCAGCCTCGAACTCCATCTCCGCCTCGTTTCCGTGTCAAAACCTTCCTTATGCATTGAAACTTCGTAATATATAATCCCCCAGATCCCCCGAGGTTTGTGCATCGTGTTCTCGTCGTGTTTTCGTTTCAATCTGTTTCTGTCAGGAAATCTTCTCAAGTTTAGAGCACCATGGCCTCCGCCAATGACAAAGGCAAGAATCCCGAGGAAGAAGAACCTCAAGTCCCCAAGGAGGTAGAGATTTCGGTAGGGTATGAAGGTGACATGGAGGAGGACAAGCAACCGAACACTCGTGCTACCGTCGCAAGCATTGGTTTGGTGGCACGACCTACCAAGCTTAAGAGGACAACACGGATGTCTACATGAGGGAAATTTCGACGTCATACTCTCTCTCCACGATCATCTCCTCCACGTAACAAGAGACCCTTCCATGCACTTATACATGAATATCAATATCAACATGTGACCAAAGGGAATTTTCCCTCGGTTTGGGATTTGCGTCATTCTAACAATGCAGAGAAGGATCATGCTAAGCATGAAGAGTGGGGAAAGAATAACAAGAAATGGGATTCTTGGACTGATATGATCATGAACCGTATAGAGCAAAACTCGGAGCTAATATGTACTCTTACTTTTGAGTTCGAGGAGTTGAGGAAACTTATTGAAGAGCTTATCAAGAGAACACCACCACCACCAAGCGAGTAATTCGTCATCAGGTTTGGCATCCCCCTGGCTTGTTCCAAGCTTGGGGGAGTGCCGCGATATCACCACCATTATCTTTTATATTTTACCTTTTTAGTGGATTCATATCTGTGGTAGAGAGATTATCTTATAGTTTGGTTTGCATGTGGAAGTATCTCTCCTTTAGTTGGTTATCTATGTATCCCTTGGTGTGAGTGCCTTTATTGGAATATTAATGAGAAGTCTCATCTTTTATTTTTTGCACTTCTTATTTTAGTTTGCAATCTCTATTATATGATGGATCTTGTTGATCAGTATTGGCACCACTTTGGGATCATCAAGTGTATCTAAATTGGTTTTGGCAAACCGAGTTCTGGTCAATAGCATTACTATGAAAGAGAAAAAGAAAGAAAAATCTTACAGGTATTTCGTATCATTTGTTTTCTTTCTTGTTGGCTCATAAGCTTAGTATTCTTTATTTAAGATTCTTTTGTGTCTTCAAGGAAGATTGCATGTTTGGCTTTATTACTTGTATGTTTGCTTGTTTCTTTCAACTCTCTTGCTTTCTACCCAACCTTGCTAGCCAAAAACCTGTTTTGAGAAGGCATACTTCTCATGTTTTCCAAATACCTTTGGACCAAAAGTTTTGCCATTTGTGTCCACCATATCTACCTAGTAGCTTTGGCTATTCCAAGCAAATTCTCAAGCTTCATCTACCTTTCGAATTAAAAAGTATTTTTTATGTGAAAACTAGTTAGTAAAGCTCTCACGAACTTAATGGCACACCTTATTTACTTGCCCCTAATAAACTTGAACCATTGTGATCATCGAAGTTGTATATGCTTGCATCTATATGTTGGAATTAGCAGAAATGTGCTGTCATGGGGAACGTTTTCAACATTGCACTTGTACTCTGTACACAGTTGATATCATGCTCTTTTGTCTATGGATGTCAACAGTGTGAAATAAAGAGGGAACTTGTAAGTCCATGGAGTTTGTATCCTGTATTAGAGAAACGCCTAGGCCGCTAGCTTAAGCCATGCTTAATCATGGTGGAAACTTGCAGCATCACCATAGTGAGTCATCTATGAAGCATCCTCAATAAAAAAAGCTATGCACATGGTAAATAAAAAGATTGCTGAGATGCTCATTGTCTGCTTGCCTTGTCATTTTGGTTATGGGAAGCTCCTGTACCATGTGCCAGGGGTACCCCATTGGCGGTTCTCAATGATATGCAAATACTTACAATGACAAGAACTTACCTGGACCCAAAGTTGAGTATGCATGCTGTGTGGCCCTCGTATTCAAGGTACATGAGATTGCCAACTTATATTTCGTCAAGCATATACTCAATCTTTGTTCACTTTAACCTTAATCATCTCAAGATGCTTATGATAGGGGCAATTAGGGCTCAAATCTAGTAAGTTCCATAATCATTTGGAAGCTCTTTATGACTTGTAATCCATGCTACCCTCTATGAAGGGACCTTTCTCCTAGTTACCAGTTGAGTCATTAAACCTACTTCCTCTCTATCTACAGCAAGAATTTGAGTTGTTGTGTTTCAAGCATTCATATGGTGATTTATTCAATCATGTTCTTCATCTTCTTTGTTTGCACAAAACTCTTATCTATTGAGTATTACTTTGAAAGCCTTCACTTGTGAAAAACCTTTTTGAACAAAGAGTGTTCCTGTTTTGAAACTTCTACAAAAAGCTTTTGTGAAACTATTTGCCAGGTGTTCTCTGACCAAGAACAAGTTTGCCAATTCCAATTATGATTTATCTTTATGCATCTCTATTGTGACTTCTGTACTTGGTTGCAAGCTAAGTTATATTATGGTGAGTTACTTTCTTCTATGAGTTGTGCAATGGTAAGTGTGATGCTTCTTGTTCGTATTATTTTATCGACACTTCACTCCATAAACCTGTCGACATGTTTACTGAGCTCAGTATTCGCTTGGGGACAAGCGAAGTCTAAGCTTGGGGGAGTTGATACGCCTAATTTGCATCAGCATTCTATATCATAATTTACCTCTATTCATTGATGTTTGTCTTATTATGAGGTATTACTTATGGCTTTTTCATCTGTTTATGCATGTTGGATGATTCTTGGAGGATAAACTGCCGAAGTCTGGATTCTGATGGAAAAGAAGGCGTTTTAGTGCAATTTCGCTAAGATCAGAAAAATACCAGAAAAATATGGAAACATATTATTTTACCAAAAGACGAAGGAAGCTAGAAGGAGGGACGAAGATGGGCCTCAGGGGGCCCACACCTCCCTAGGCGCGGGCCCACCTGACCCCGCGCCTAGGGCATGTGTGGCTCACCTTCCCGGCCTCCGACTCCGCCCCTTTGCCTATATCTTCCCTACGGAACCCTAAGCCTCGGGGGGTGACCACAGATAGATTTTCGCTGCCTCTGGGGCGGAAAACACCGAGAGAGAAATATCTATCTGGCACACATATTTATGCCGGGGGAATTCCTTCCCGGAGAGGGGAGACCATCACCATCAACACCGTTATCAAGCTAGGATTCATCGGGATCATCATCATCATCATCCACATCATCATCTCCACCAGCACCATCATCACCACTCCGTCCTGCTGTAACAATTGTGTTGTATATTGCTTTAGTTCTTAGGGGAAAGTTTCCCGGTGTTGATTACTATTGTAGTTGATGCTTGTGAGTGGAACCATTGGATTATTGTTTATGCTCATATTGTTATCCATTATCATATCATCTTTGATCTTGATCCATATGATGTCTTGTGAGTAGTTCGTTTAGTTCTTGAGGACATGGGAGAAGTCATGTTGTTAGTAGTGAATCTGTGATGAGTTCTTATTCAATGGTTTAGTATTTAAGCTGTGGTGCTATTCTTCTAGTGGTGTCATGTGAACATCGACTACAGGACACTTCACCATTTATGGGCCTAGGGGGATGCATTGTGTATTTGGCTACTAATTGTGGGGTTGCCGGAGTGACAGAAACCTGAACCCCCGTTAGGAAACCTTTGCACAAGGGAGTGTAGGGTCTCAGAGTTTAAGGTTGTGGTTAGATTTATATCTTAATTACTTTCCTGTAGTTACTGATGTTTGCAGGGGGTTTAATAACAAGTATGTATTAGTCCAGTAATGTCAGTATGTTAGCACAGGTTCACCCACACAACACTTACAATACCAAAAAAGAGTACTCAGCTATTTGAAGCAAAAGCACTTGACAGAATTCGCATGTGTCCCCGAGAACGTTTGGTCCTTATAAGTATTTCCACCGGCTTGTCCTTTGCTAAGAAAGGATTGGGCCACTCGCTCTGTTTGTTCGTTGCCTTTGTTACTTGCTCCTTGTTTTTTTGCCTTGTCAGAAAACCACTAAAAATCCGTTTTGCTAAGTATTCACAGGGATTTCCTGCTCCATACCACTGTTTAGCATCTTCTGCTCCTCGTTGGGATCGACACTCCTATTTATCGAAAGTACTACGATACACCCCCTATACTTGTGGGTCATCAAAACTATTTTCTGGCGCCGTTGCTGGGGAGTGAAGCGCTATTGAAGAGTGGAACTGGTAAGGGAAACTTTTACTGTGAGTATTACTCTTGTTACTTCTTGTTACTTTGTTTCCAATATGGATAACCCACTTGGTTTTTCTGTTTGGGAAAACTACTACCACTGCTAGGGTAGTAGATGAACCACCTCCTGTTGAGATAGATCCTTTTAAGATACCTACAAGTATTGTTAATCGTTTTATGGATATTATTACTTTGGGAATAGAACTGTCCATCTGGTGATCACTTGATTTTTATCCATGAATTATGCGGGTTGTTTAAGTGTGCAGGTATCACAACTGAACAGGTTAAGAAGAAGTTACTCTCCATATTCTTGAAAGGGAGAGCTGAAGAATGGTATAAGCTGCTGAAGAATGGACAATCCATGGAATGGGAGGATATGACATCTCTCTTTTACTCTAAATTTTATCCTGCCAGTAAAATTCATAAGGATAGAAATCTTATATATAACTTTTGGCCTCTTGATGGAGAGTACAGCTCAAACTTGGGGGATATTGAAGTTACTAATGCTCCCTCACCGCCCTCCCCTTGCCATCTCACCGCCGGCCTCCCTCACCGCTCCCCACCATTGTCCCCTCCCTCACTGTTCCCATTGTTATCCGCTCCCTCACCGCCGCCTTTCTCCCCACCGTCCTCCCTCTTTCTCTCATCCCTCACAACCGCCTGCCCAAGTTGGAGATCAAAGGTGACCTTTTTATGCGCCGACGACGAGCTTTCGGGGCGACGGAGGTGCTCGATCTATGTGCTCTGGCGCTGGATCCGTGTGCGCCGACGCACCATCGAATCTGGAGCAGTGTCAGGGCAGTTGAGTGGCGGATCTTGAGCGGCGCCTGAGCAGCGGAACGAAGGAGCAGAGGAACACGTGAAGATTGCGGGGAACATGGAGGCGGCACGAGAGTCTCTGCTCGCGCTGGGTAAGGAGAAACGCGGCGATGGTGGAGGAGGGGATGGAGGGAAGGGCGTGGTGGCAGCCGAGCATGGTGGCGTCAACTTCTACTTCGACCAGCACGGTGACACCACCACCACTGCGGCAGGTAAGTCCACCTTTCTCTGAAATTTTATACACGTTCTTGATCAGTACTCGTTTTTGCTCTATACTCACCTGCAGATATGACAGAGATTATTCCAAATTGTTGTCTTTGAATGTTATTCTAATAGGAGGCCTCAGCCTCATGTTAAGTTATTGTCATTGTGCATGTCCATGAGTAGAATAATTAGGGTTCAGTAGAACTAGGTTGTCTGTCCATGGTTGTTTGTTCAGGAGAAAATGCTGGCACGAGTACTCGTCCACATAAAAATGCTCCTAATTTCCCCCTGAAAATATTGGCATGGAGTTGCTATTTTTTATCTTAAACAATTGATCTTATTTGGTGTAGGACTTGGTGTAGTGTTATTATACTCTGGAGTAGCTTAGTGTTAATAGCAAACTGGACCTGAGTTCGATCTTGCAGGAGTATTAGAGCCCCTTAATTCTGGCACTCGTGTTGGCCATTACTGGCACACTGCCCAAAAGTCTAGCGTAACCTAGGACTTTTGCACTGTCATAGCCGCAATAAGCTGCGATTAGCGCCTACGGAACGGCGTTGTTTACTCTCAGTACAATGGAGTTTCGTTCTCAGTTTCAACTGTGCAGACCATACTTTAATCAGTAGCGTGATCTTTGTCACATAAGGAAGATGCCCTCTTTGTGTTGTGGAACCGCAACACAACTGTTGGTGCTACTGCATCATTGGCTGACAAAGTGGCCAAGTTTTTCTTTGAGAGGATTATCCGAACAGAATTTTAGCTGTACTAATTGAGATTTAGCTCTAATAAAAGGAGAAAATTCAGTATTTAACTGAACAGAAGTTTAGCTGTACTTGCAGACTTGCAGTCTTGGG
>CAJUWN010000125.1:0-49979 GCA_910589765.1 Avena atlantica | reverse complement strand
ACGCCTGCCAGTGGTTCGCGGACAACCCACATGCACCTGGCTTAGAGCTACGACCCATACCATTGTCCTAGCCCTTTGCCCAATGGGGACTCGACATGGTTGGAAAGGTGCAGATATCCTCACCGAGAGGCTACGTATTTCCTGGTGGTAGTCGACAAGTTCACCAAGTGGGTTTAGGCGATGCCTATCACAAACCAAACCGGTGCCTTTGCTGTCAAGTTCTTCCAGTTATTGTCTACAGGTTCGGGGTGCCCCCACAACAATGTCACTAACAACAACACGAATTTTACCTCGAAGGAGCTTCGAGACTTCTGCGAAGGCCTCAGCATCAATGTTAGATATGCTTCGGTGGCGCACTCGCAGACCAACAGTCAGGTTGAAAAGGCCAACGACCTCGTCTGCAACGGGATCAAGAAACGACTCCTTCGCCCTCTCGAGCGATAGGCAGAGCCTGAGTAGATGAACTACCCTCGTCCTCTGGAGAGCCTACGCATAATGCCAAACAGCAAACAGGCTACACACTTTCTTCATGGTACATGGAGCAGAAGTAGTGCTACCTGCAGAAGTACGCTACAAAGTACCAAGGGTCGTCGCCTACAGCGAGCAGAATCAATGACCCCACTCGAAGACGTTGTCGACCTGTTGGATGAAGCACGCGACATTGCCGCTTCCTATTCAACAGTGTATCAACAAAGCCTCCGCAACTACCGCAGCCGACGGCTGCGCCCGTGATCCTTCGTCGAAGAGACCTCATCTTGCGACTCAAGCAAAAGGGGCACCTGAAGCTCGAGTCACCATGGGAAGGCCCCTACGTGGTCACTGAAGTCATACCAGGGGGCGCCTATCGCCTCAAGGACGTCGAGTCCAGAGTAGCATCATAATCAACCCTTGGAATGTCGCACAATTGCAACGCTTCTACCCCTAGTAGTTTACTTACAATAAAGGCTATTTAGTAGAATATGTATATCCAACTATGCGATGAATAAAAGCTAAGTTCCTTGGCCAAATACAATTTTCCTCGTGCACATCTTTATTTCATTCAATACACTCGGGGGCTGCACCTCACCCTCGACTTCGTCGACTCATAGATTAAAACACATTCACCTGAGTAGCTGACCATGTCAGGCTAACAAAAAATGTCATGCAAACCTTACAACATTACATGCAAAACACATATTATAAATTTTACAGGGGCAGCAACAGCCCAGTAGCAACTATACAAATTTTACATGGTCATTTACCAATTTTCGTAGGGGAATCATCTGCGACGAAGAAGTACATTAGTACGATCATCAAAAAGGTGCACAACATCTTCGGCATGACGGGACACCACCACATAGTGGGGATGCATATTCCACGCCAATGCTATCCAGCGGGGCGGGCGGTCCCGCTGCTATACCAGCCAAATCCACATCTAGTCAAAGCAATCGAACAAGGGCCAGCGCTGCCTTGGCACCCGCAACAAGATGCTGGTGCACAAGTCCACGAACCCGTCCGCACTTCGAAACTTCCCCAACAGCCCAAGGAACCTCGATGGAGCAGCGGCTAACGGGAACATCGCAGCCATATAGCTGCGAAGGACGACCTCGCACATTTTTAGCACCTGCAGCACTTGATGAACACAATACTGTACTATCGCGACTACGATCGCTCGACTGTGGTCAATCCAGAATAACCCTCCAGCCTCCAGCTCCTGTTGGGTGAGGCAGTTGAGTCGAATGGAAACATGATTCTTTCGTTCCCGCAGAAGTAGATTGACAACTGCAAAGGGCAACAACTTAGGAAAACTCAAATAATAACAGTCGAAAAAAGTAGTGGGAGGCGCCCAATACATTGGAGTTGTTCACCGATCTACCAAAATTCCTCGAGCAAATATTCTTCTCTGGCAATAACTCGCTCCATTTTTGACTTCCAGACATCAGCATGACCTCAAATGACAAGAACATCCCTTTCCAAGCTCCTAATGCGGTCATGCAACAAAGGTAATTGTGAGGCCTCGCTCGCAGACGGATGGGCAGCAGTCCCGACAGGTGACTGAGTCACCAAGTCAGCATTTGAAGGGCCCTAAGAGGTGCACAAGCAACAAGGCATAATGACAAGTGCAATCGACAGAAGTGCAAGGAAACACATATATTTACATCAAAAACAACCACCAGGTGGTAGCATACAAGTCATCATTACAAGTGACATGGAAAAAGCAGACTAAAAACTATATAGGCAACTACGCAGCAGAAGGATCCTACGGGGCAACGGCATCTGGAGAACTTGGGACTCCGGGGCTCTCCCTTGGCCACCCGCTACTGTTCTAGCACATAGGTGGCTAACAGATCAATCAAGCAAGGACCATAGTGCTTGCAGCACGAAGCAAAGGAAGCACACGCTACCTCGGTGCCATCGGCCGCCATAGGCATCTTGGCGGTGATTTGGATCAGGTTCAGTTGCCCGCCGGATGCCATCGCCATTGCTAGGCCAAGGGTAGAACCCACACCCTTTTGGGTCATGTAATTCGCATGTGCGTCACCCGCCAGCGCCTCTGCCAAGGAGTCGACGTCATCAAGGGCTACGCCCTTAGGGAAGATCTCCCGATAGAAGCAGCTGAGGACCTCCTTGGGCTGTCCAACGTTTCAACAGTGGAGCTGCAACGGTCTTCGACCATAGCAACAACATCCGCGAGAGGCTCCCCATGATCCATGAAAGTTCGATCAAACGCAATGCCAGTGGCATCTACAAGAGAGGGGTGTAAAAAAATATTCAGATCAAACAGAAGAAGCAAAAACAAAAAAGGAGAAGAAGAGAAATAATTACTCACCCGACAACGCCTTGGCAGCAGCAACAAGCTGCTCCTCCATGGCCTTCTCCCAAGATGCAGCAGCAGCCACAAGTTGCTCTTCGTGCTCCTTAGAGCTTGCAGTGCTCAAAGGCCTCCATGGCATCATTCGCCTTGGTCTCCGCCTGACTGTGCCTCTTTTCGAGTGCGTTCAACTTATAGAGAGCATCATTATTCACATCTGAGAGAAGCAAAAAAGATCAAGAAACAAAACTCACCATTGGTACCCCAGGAAAACAAGCTTAAGCATACAGACCTTGGAGTTGCTGAAAGCTTTCCTCCATGTGAGGAATTGTTGCCCGAGGTGGTTGATGTCACGGATGAAGGGTTAAAGAAAAAAGTAACAAACAAGGTAAATCAATGACTCGGGGGCTTGCCCACGTCCAATGGTTAGGTGCTTACATGGCCACCCGAAGAATCCGAAGGAGCAGCTCGCGTCTTCTGGGTAACAACCACACGAGTCCTCGGCTTCTAGGAGCTCGAAACAGTGCCACCGGAGTTGGCCGGTATCTTCGGGGAGGAGGTCACAGGCTCCGCATCCACCATCTTCGAATCTACGGCTGCCTCTTCATTCTCATCCTTTAAGGATTCGTTTGAGGAGGACATCCTGGCATAACGTAAACACGCAAGTCACTCGAAACATCGAGAAGATCAAAAAGAGGAAGCACAATCACAAAAATAAAAGCATCTGATACTCAAGAAGGGATGTTGGAAATGTTCAATACCGGCGTCACCTTCGTATTCTTGGCCTACAGTTGAGGAGTCATGGCCTGGATGGGCACCATAGGAATGGGGGAGGTAGCACCATCACCGCCAGATTGACGCTGCAGGAAGGAGGGCCCTTTTGGAGTTGGCGAAGTCGTGGCATCTGAGCTCTCGCTCTGGGCCCTATTGAGAGAGACCTCTTCGCTATGCTCGGGGGATTTCGTAGTTGGCGAGTGCGCAGGAAGGACGGTGGAATCAGATTCCGCATCCCCGTCATCTTTCGCAGCTATGTACTTCTCAGGAGGGGGAGGCATCATGCTCTCGACCTTAAGTACCTACGGAACATAGAAGACATGTAAAAGTCAAATACAGAAGACACGGACAAAATAAAATGTATAGCGTGCAAATACAAGACTCACATGCAGAATTTCCTTCCTCCCACTGAAGGGGGCAGTCAACGACTTCCCCGACAGCTCCTCTCGGCCCTGTACTTCAGTAGGGGTCGAAGCACCCGGTCGAGGTCAGCCGAGGACGTCTCCTCAGCCGACACTCTCATCGGGTCCATAGATCCGAAATACAGAAACATCGTGTACGCCCTCGCCTGGAGGGGCTGCACCCGACGCTTAAGGAATGTCCGGATGATGTCGACGCTGTGGACCTCCTTGCCTCGCACCACCTGGAGTTCCTCCACTCGCTTGTATAGCTCCTCCACCACTTTAGATTCACCCTCCTTAACCTCGTTTGATCACGAGCGTTTTTGGGTGACCACCTGGCTGGCGTCGAAGGGAGCCAGTCAGTAGTGCTGGCCATCGAGCTTGGAGTCGCGAATATAGAACCACTCCCTCCTTCATCCTTGGATGGATTCACGGATGTGGAAGGTGAAGTATTGGATGTTGGGGTGGATGGATATCCTGCATCCGCCTAGCGCGTAAATGTCGCCGATACCATACTACTTCTTCAAGGAGTAGAGTTTCTTGAAGAGGCTAAAGTGGGGCTCGATGCCGAGCTAGCACTCGCATAGCGTGATGAAGCATGCAATATTCAAAAGAGAGTTGGGCGACAAGTGATGGAGTTGTAGCCCGTAAAGGAAAAGGATCCCACAAATAAATTCTTAGGCAGGGAGAGAAAGCCCACGGATGACAAACGCGTAAACATAACCCTGAAGCCCTTGGGTGGGTCCGGAATTACCTTAGAGTCAGGAAGAATGGCGTCGCCCTTCTCCTATGAGATCATGCCGTATTCACGCAGGTGACGCAAGTCCACCTCCCTCATTGTTGACCGCCACTAGCTTCCATCGGTGACACGACTGGTGGTGGTGGCTTTCTTGGTGACGCCGGCGATGCTCGTACTAGCGGCAGTAGAGGCAGACTTCTTCGAGTTCCCATCCTGCTAGAGCAGCGTGCAATGCGATGTGCACGAAGGAATGAAGATGGGAAAATGTGGAGGATGTCCAATCCACATCACACAAGAGATGTGTAAATGGAGATGGTAGATTGACAAGAGAAACAGGGGAGCAAGCGGCGAAGGGGAAAAATACCACAGGTCCTCGCGGTATAAAACGACGAGGACGATGATGTAGAGTCATTGATCCACTAACTGTAACATCCCAAAAATATCAAACTTAGATCAACAAAACACTAATCCTAAAGTTTAGGGTTAACAAAAACTTTTCTAAACCAATTCATGAAAGCATGTATATGTGTATGCATGAATTTTGAAATTCTTTAAAACCACTTTGTTTGTGTGATCCATTGCTTGTAAAATGTTTCTTAGGTGAAAAGAACATCATCTAAAACATTCCCACACTTTTCCTAAAGAAAAATAAGTCAAAACCAATATATTAAGTGAATGGTCATTTTGACCAATTTAACTCCCATGCCTACTTTGGCTGTCTCAAACTTTCAAAACCTAACAGAAACTTTTCTGGATCTTTGCACCCCTTGAATGTACTCATAACAAAGTATCAAGGCCCACCTTGTGATCATCCAGAAACTTTCAAATGCATAGTTTAAATGACAACTCAAAATTGAATCTTCTTCATATGGGAAGATCCCACTTTTTCAAAACCCACTTAAACAAGCTCAATTTTCAAAACCCAAGCATCTGCAGACTCACCAGAACCAATCTAGAAAACCCACCAAAAATCATTTCAAAATTCAAAACTTGATTTCATGCGGCCATTTCATCAAACAGGTTGCAGACACAAATCAAAAAAAACCACAAACACTATAGTGTGCAGTGTTTTGAGCCTAACTTGTTCCCTAGTTAGCTCTCACACAATCCAGTAGATCATCTAGCAAGGTTAGACCAGCACTAGCACCTCTGTGAGCTTGCCATTGCCATTAATGGTGAACAGCCGAGCACCTCAATGCCACCCCATAGTCGACAGCAGGCTAGAGGAAGAACTAGCTGTGCCAACCTTGTCTGGGAGGCAGCCCACCGTCCATCGCCACTGCCTGTCCCAGCCGCGAGCGTTGCCAAGCCCTGGACCACGCGCACAAGACACGCCCAGACCATGCCGAGCGTGCGCCAGAGCGCCACCCTCGACCACCACCCACAGACCGCGCGCCGCCCTCACCGCGCGCACACACGATCACCACCGACCCAGGAGACCGCCAGACATCCCCGTTTAACGCCCCGCGCCATACAGCCACCGCCCGCCGTCGAGAACGCCGCCTCTGCCGCGCAGAGCACTCGCCCGTTCCAGACCAAACCACACCGCCCCATCCCTCGCGACCATGTCGTTGAGCATCGCCAGGAGACACAGCACCGTCCCCTACCCTTGCCCATGCCATTAGCTGCCTGTAACATCGCCTCCGACGAGCTCACCTTGCGCCCCGACGGTCCCCTCGCTCGACTATAAATAGAGGCCACCCCCGCACGATTTCTTCACACCATCTCACTCCCCTCTCCTCACTGATCGTGCCACACCATTCTCAGAGCAAAGCGAGCACCACCCCGCCGGAATTTCACTGGAGCCTGCCGCTGCCGGAGAAGAAAGGAGCCAGCGATTGGAGCCGCCCCAGGAGAAGCCACCGGTACCAGGAGGTTCGCCGTCGTCGACTTCGTCGTTCGCCCGCCTCGCCGACCCTCGCCCGTACTCCGGTGAGCTCCCAGCACCCCTCACTGGCCGCGCTAGGTTTCGTTCTCGCCGGAGCTGTCTCGCGTCGACGATGACCCTCAGCCGTTGGATTAGAACCAGATCGAACGAACCACGTTGCCCCATACCGCTTCGCCCAGCCCCGTGTCACTGACGAGTGGGGACACCCACTTAAACAGCCCGCGGGAGCACTGCGCTTAGCAGGCCGGCCCGTTAGAATTTCCCGCGCAGCCCAACAATTCAAATTAAATCTTTTCTTTTTAATTTCAAACACACTTCTGTACCCAATTTCAAAAATCAACCCAGATCGATTTAGTGCACCAAATTAGATGAAACCAATTTTGTTGGAAAGGTCTGTGAATGCTTAATCCAAGCCCGTTGGATTCAAGTCATTTGGATCTAGTAGAAGCTTTTCTGCATTCAAACATTTTTCAAATTTAAACCACAATAGCTTTTGAGTTGATTCCAACTCTCAAAAATCACTTTCAACCATACCTTTCAGAATATATAAAAATATATATAGGTTACTTGCAGAAATAATGTTCAAGGAATAAAAGAATGCTTCATAAGCATTTCTAGCCACTTTAATTAATTAAAATAAAAGGGTAAAACCTTGTTAAATTGTGACACCACTTTAAATCACATTCCCATGGACTACAACATGTGGTGATGACATGGGTCAACATGATCCCATGTGTAGTTTAGAGAATATTAAATCTTAAGTAGTTTTTCAATGAGTAGAAATTACTTTCTATAATAAGAAGACTTAAACCAATCCTTAACCTTGTAATGTTAGAGATGATGCTAGATCATCTATAGGACCCTTGTGTGTGATGATTGCAAGTAGTTAAGTATTGTTTGGTGATTGTGTACCTCGTATTTATTTGTAGACGCTAGTACCGACCAAGGCTACGAGGAAGAAGGAGGATACTACGAAGAGGAAGCCGAGGAGAACTTCAACCACTGCTCTGCACAAGGCAAGCTTATACTGATATTGATGCAAGCTATACTAACCAAGTTTACCAATGCAAGCTAACACTTGCAAGATACTATACCTATGCAAGCGCATAAGACACCCTATTGTTGCCACAACCCATGCTTGTGATATGATTACTATATGCCCTAAGCGTATGTAACCATACCCACTTGCTAAACCAACCCTAGTTTTATGGCAAGCTTCTTACTTTATTTCGTTATCACAGTTTACTTAGAGGCTACCCAAGAATTTTGGTAGATACTAGACAGTTGTGCTGAAGGTTGCATAAAGAGCATTAAATTTGGCCTAAGCTAGAAACCTTGATATCAGCTTATGGTATAAGGTTGGACTTAGTTGCAACTCCACTAGTTACCACCCCTCTATTAGTACTACCCCACCTGTAGATGCTAGTGCTAAGCATAAAACTTGATCAACTTTAGATGGGAATACTTGGTGGAAAAATGGTTATGAAAACCTTGGAATGATGGATCATTCTATTGAAATGTTTTGGACATGTGTTTCCAAACACTTGATGATTTTGGTGATGAAAATGTTGAGGCATGAGCCTTAGCCCTTTATAAAACTGATGGTTGTCTGGATGCGATACCATTCCAATTTTATCGTACAACCACAATACCCGAATATTGGGTAGGGCTTGACTGGAAACTTATATACCTTAGTATTAGTTCCCTCACGGCCAAGGTCTGAGCTGAGGCTACCTTGTGAAGATTGTCCACCTGTGCAGTACCCAAGATGACAGTGGTCATGGTTGGGAGGCCAAACTCACAGGAGAGGTGCTTATACTAGGGAGTGTAATTGGAAGGTTAGGATTGATTATCCGCATACTGAGTATGGTGAATTCAGGATTTGTTCCTGACGGATGTATCGAATGTTGTGCAGAGTGTCAAACTATTCGAATAGCCGCGTCCGCGGTTATGGACAGTTGGAGTGGCCATACTGTTCCCCCGTCAGACTTTTCAAAATGACTTGTGAACGACTTGAGACTTTGGCTTGACCACAACAGAGTTGTGACTAGAAATACAAGATCCCACTTAGGAGTTATAAAATTGTGACTAGCTTGGGAACTTAGTAGTATAAATCTGGCTTTTGCAAAACAACCCTAGAGCCTAGTGTCCTATTATCCAAAACCCCCTTTTTCTTGTTAGTATTAGTTTGCGAGTACTTAAAGAGTACTCATGGCTTTGTCCCTGGCTATTCCCATGGCCAGACTATGAAGAGGAGTACCTGGAGGATGGACCCCAGGACGGTTACGACAACTAGGATCATCTCCCATCGTCAGCATTGCCTGTGACCCCGAAGATGGAGCCTCGCCTACGCTACCGTTACTATTCCGTATTCCGCTGCTTGATGTTGTATTAAGGACTGGATCATGAGATCCCTATTTGTGTAAGAACTTATGTATCGTTGTAATGGATGAAGTACTATGGTATCCAATTCTGTTATGTCTCGCAAAAATGGTAATCCTGGGATTGCGATGTATGGCATAACAGGCATCTAGGATTGAAAAATCCGGGTGTTGACAAGTTGGTATCAGAGCCATCCTGACCATAGGAGACCCTAGTTAGATTGGACGCTGAACCAAAAACTTAGTTTCAACACTCAAAAACAAAACTATTTACGAAAACTTATTCTCATTCTTACCTCTTAAATTCTTTAATAAACTTCATGTACCTCAAAAACTCTTGCAAAATATATAAAATTTTGACACACTTGATCACTTTGCTAAACTACTCATCCTCTATTTTTATAGATGGACGTGAAGTACAGCAAGTTTTACCAACTCGGAAATGGAGGAGACCTTATCTTTGAGAGGGATCTGGATCAGCTTTCGGAACTTTTGGAGCGCCCGCATCCCGAGTTCTTCGGAGCTCAGCTCAATGATCAAGGGGGAGAAGATCTACAGTGGCTAATTGTTGCAAGCCTCCGAGGAAAGATTGAACCTCCCACTGCGGAGGGGATTCAGTTTACCTTGAGGGAAAACAACTGGCTCGATGGACTTGCCAGAGCAATGCAGGAAGCTCTTTCCCGTCCGTGTGGGCAGAGCATCAATCAGATCAAGGGTACTCGCTTTGAGTTTTGCCCAAGACGTGATGCAAATGGTCAACCACTGGAAGCCCCATACCACCCCGAGCTGAAGACTCAATTGGACCACCTTAGCTTCATGATGTATGATCGTCAGCAGGAACTGGACAACTGCCGTGACTATTGCAACCACAAGTTTGCCATCATCAAGACGAAGGATCAGACCATCGCCATGCTAGCAAAGGATCGCAAGTCTCGTCGCCGTCAGCTCGACAAGAAGGAGCGCATTATTGCCCGTCTTCGCCATCGTATCTCAGCTCTGGAAGAGACCATCCATGAGAGAGACATGCAGTTAGAGGAAAGGGAGAATGCCGGAGAAGATCTTCGTGGAGACCCTTACTCCTATCTCAGCGATGACGATGATTTTCTGGAGGATCAGGCCATGGACTTCTTCACCGATGAGGATGATTTCGCCTTCATCGATGATGCGGAAGATGATGAAGCCACAGACTCCGAGCAGTAGTAGCACTGAGCACTAGCGTAGTGAGTAGTAGTCGGTCCCACTGTATCGTAGTTCCCAGAATGGTTCTTAAAACCATCTGTTTTGCTTTGTTGTGGTGTGTGTTGTACTGTGTACTATGAGTGAATGAATGAAAAAGCAAGTTGCTAGAAAACTTGAGTCAAACTCTAAAAACTTTTCAAAGACCCAAAACCTTAGAAATTTCCCTCTTTTCTCATGATCTATATCAATCTTCAGATGCCACGTGGAGGAAGTGGTTCAGCCCCGGACCCAATGTTGCAGATCCTGCAAGTGTTGACTTCTGACCGCGAAGCTGAACGAGCGGAACGGCAAGCCAACCTATCCACTCTGCAACAGATAGCCCAGCTAGCCCACAACAACCAAGGTCATGGAAATCAGGACAACCACGGATCTAAGCTCAAGAATTTCCAGAATACCAACCCACCCATTTTCACCAAGTCAGAAGAACCCCTAGACGCCGATGATTTGCAAACCATGGAGAATAACTTAGAAGTAGCCGGAGTAGAAGCCAACGAGAAAGTCTTGTTCGCCACTCATTATCTAGCCGGAGATGCCAGGGCATGGTGGAACAGTGTTCGTGCAATGACCGGAGGCCAAATGATGACCTGGGAGGAATTCAAGGTCAAGTTTAGCAGAACCCATGTGCCGCCAGGTTTGATCAAGAGAATGAGAGACGAGTTCAGAGAATTGAAGCAAGGAAGGATGACTGTAGTGGAATACCGTGACAAATTTTTGTCATTAGCTAGGTACGCCCCAGATGAGATAGACACCGAAGCCAAGAAGAAAGAAAGATTCCTGAATGGTCTGCATGACGAGATGCAGACAGTATTAGTCAATATTCCCTTTGCTGATATTGAAGCTCTTGTCGACTCCGCTATCCAGATGGAAGGAAAGATCAACCAGGCCAATGAGAACCGCAAGCGTCGCATGATGCATCAACCAGGAACCCATCAGACCCCAAAGTATCGCCCCAATCCATCTCCAGGATTTGCCCCAAGAACCAACAGACCCCCTATGACCCGTCCGAACTATCCCAACCGTGGAAACCCTAGACCCGGAGGAAATCACAACAACCCCGGCAATTCTAGCACTTTCACCCGTGCCCCACCCAAGTTCAACACCAACCATGCTACCGCCAACCCCAATACTGCCCCGAGGACTGGAAGCAACGCTGTGCCTGTCGCAGCCAAGGACAAGTCACAAGTGACCTGTTATGACTGTGGAAATAAAGGCCACTATTCCAACGAGTGCCCCAACAAGAATAACGCTACAACCCCTAATACCAATGTCCCAGCCCAGCAGCAACGTCGTGTCCAGCCAGGGAGAAGATTTACCCCAGGAAATTCACTCAACCGCAATGGCCGCCTTTTTCTCATGCATGCTGAAGAAGCTCAGGAAGCGCCAGACGTCGTGCTGGGTATGTTTTCTGTTAATTCAGTACTCGCAAGAGTGTTGTTTGATTCTGGTGCATCGCATTCATTTGTCACCGAAGAATTTGCATGCACTAGTAAAATCCAACCAACCAAACTGAAGCATGTGATGATTGTACAAATTCCCGGATCGACCACCAAGGCTAGGCAAATTTGCAAAGCCGTCCCTATCCGAATCCATGGCATAGATTTTTATGCTAATCTAATAGTACTCGGAACTAAAGGTTTGGAAGTAGTACTAGGAATGGATTGGATGTCCAAACATAAAGGAATGATTGACTGTGCCAAGAAAGCCATTACCATGACTAGTACCGCCGGAATATTAGTCGAGCATATATCGGAAACCTTACCTCGCCAATTCAAGTGTAACAAGAGTCTAGCCCAACCTACCATCGACCAAGTTCGGGTAGTCTGTGAATACCCCGATGTATTTCCAGATGTTTTGCCCGGTATGCCCCCAGATAGGGATATCGAGTTTATCATCGAACTAATCCCCGGAACAGGACCTATAGCCCAGAGACCCTATAGCATGAACCCGTCAGAACTAGAAGAACTGAAGAAGCAACTGGATTCCATGTTAGAAATCGGATTGATTCAACCAAGTGCGTCCCCATGGAGGTCACCTGTCTTGTTTGTGGACAAGAAGGATGGAGGTAACCGTTTGTGTACGGATTATCGAAAGTTGAATGATGTCACCATCAAGAACAAGTACCCCTTGCCCAAGATAGAGGATTTGTTTGATCAGTTGACCGGTGCCCAGGTGTTTTCTAAGATTGATCTTAGAACTGGTTATCATCAACTCAAAATTCGTGCTGAGGATATTCCAAAGACTGCCTTTACCACCAGATATGGGTTGTATGAGTATACAGTCATGTCTTTTGGATTAACCAATGCCCCCGCTTATTTCATGAACCTCATGAATAAGATTTTTATGGACTTCCTGGATAAGTTTGTCGTTGTTTTCATCGATGACATTCTGATTTATTCCAAATCGGAAGAAGAACATGAGCTACACCTAAGGACCATTCTTGGAACCCTTAGAGAGCATCAGCTGTATGCAAAATTTAGCAAATGTGAATTCTGGTTACAGGAAGTAGGATTCCTCGGTCACATTGTATCAGCCGGAGGAATTGCCGTTGACCCTGCCAAAGTGAAAGATGTAGAAGATTGGCAAGCCCCAACCACTCAAACCCAAGTTCGTGCTTTTCTCGGATTGGCGGGATATTACCGCAAATTCGTAGAAGGATTCTCTAGTATCGCCCGACCCATGACCCAATTGCTGAAGAAGGACAAGAAGTTTGAATGGACAGACAAGTGTGAAGCGAGTTTCCAAGAACTCAAAAGGAGATTGATTTCCGCCCCAATCTTGATCATGCCGGATATCACGAAGCCCTTCGATGTGTATTGTGACGCATCCAAGATTGGTCTCGGATGTGTGCTAATGCAAGAAGGCCAAGTTATATCCTATCTATCGCGACAATTGAAGCAACATGAACAAAATTATCCCACCCATGACCTCGAACTCGCAGCTGTAGTTCTAGCCCTGAAGACATGGAGACATTACCTTATGGGAAACCGTTGTGAGATTTATTCGGATCACAAGAGCCTAAAGTATATATTCACTCAAAGGAGCTGAATACGAGGCAGAGAAGATGGATTGAGCTAATCAAGGATTACGACCTGGACATTCATTATCACCCTGGAAAAGCCAACGTAGTAGCCGATGCCCTTAGCAGATTGCCGTGCCCTTGAACTCCATGATTTTGAAGGAGCAACCAAGTTTGCACAAAGAGATGGAAGATTTTCGAATAGAATTAGTAAGTGAAGGATTTTTGGCTAGCATAGAACTTCAGCCCACTTTGATCAGTCAGGTTAAAGAGGCGCAAAAAGGAAATGCTAGTATCGACGGAATTAAACGTCGTATCGGTACAGGCAAAGTACCCGGATTCACCGAGGACGAAGAAGGAGTTTTGTGGTACAAAGGACGCCTTTGTGTACCAGCAGATTCTGAGTTAAAAGAAGTTATCCTGAAGGAGGCTCATGATACTCTTTATTCTATCCATCCAGGAGGAACTAAGATGTATCAAGATTTGAAAGAGCAATTTTGGTGGCATAAGATGAAGAGAGAAATCGGAAGCTATATCGCCAAGTGTGATATATGTCAGCGAGTCAAGGCAGGACATCAAAGACCCGCTGGATTGTTGCAACCTTTGCAAATTCCGGAATGGAAATGGGATTCTGTAGGAATGGACTTTATCACTGGACTACCTACTTCTAGTAGGGGAAATGACTCTATTTGGGTCATAGTGGACAGATTGTCCAAAGTCGCCCATTTCTTGCCCGTTAAAACCACCTATCAGAGTTCGAAGCTAGCAGAGTTGTACATCGCTAGGATCGTTAGTTTGCACGGAGTCCCCAAGAATATCGTATCGGATCGAGGAACTCAGTTTACCTCGAGATTCTGGAAGAAGGTCCAGGAAGGTTTAGGAACCCGCCTAGATTTCAGTACCGCGTATCACCCTCAGACCGATGGACAAACGAGCGAGTAAACCAAATACTCGAAGATATGCTTAGAGCATGTGTGCTAGAATATGGATCCAAGTGGGAAGACTGTCTGCCGTTTGCAGAATTTTCCTACAACAATAGTTACCAAGCCAGTTTGCAAATGGCCCCATTTGAATTCATGTACGGAAGGAAGTGCCGCACCCCTTTGAACTGGTCGGAAGTAGGAGAGAGTCAAATTTTCGGACCCGACATCCTACGAGAAGCAGAAGAGAAGGTTCACAAGATTCGAGAGCATCTCAAGACAGCCCAATCACGACAAAAGAGTTACGCCGAAAAGAGACGTCGAGACCTCGCATTTAACATTGGAGACTTTGTTTACCTGAAAGTGTCGCCATTGAAGGGAATGCAGCGTTTCCAACTCAAAGGAAAGTTAGCCCCCAGATATATCGGACCTTTCAAAATTTTGAACCGTCGAGGAGAAGTATCGTATCAACTCGAGCTACCAGAAGAGATGTCAGCAGTGCACAATGTGTTCCATATCTCGTTACTTCGCAAATGTCTCGAAGTCCCCGAGAAGACCGAAGTGTTCAAGAATATCGATCATAGGACCATAGAGATCAATGATGACCTGACCTATCCCGAAGTACCCATCCGTATATTGGAGGAAGCTTTTCGAACGACCAGAACCCGAAGCATCAAGTTTCTCAAGATTCAGTGGAGCAACCACACAGAAGAGGAAGCTACCTGGGAACGCGAAGATCACATCAGGACGGAGTTTCCAGATCTCTTCAAATCCTAGGTAATCTTTTCGTCTTTTTCAAATCTCGGGACGAGATTTTGTTTAAGGGGGAAGGTTTGTAACATCCCAAAAATATCAAACTTAGATCAACAAAACACTAATCCTAAAGTTTAGGGTTAACAAAAACTTTTCTAAACCAATTCATGAAAGCATGTATATGTGTATGCATGAATTTTGAAATTCTTTGTAAAATGTTTCTTAGGTGAAAAGAACATCATCTAAAACATTCCCCACACTTTTCCTAAAGAAAAATAAGTCAAAACCAATATATTAAGTGAATGGTCATTTTGACCAATTTAACTCCCATGCCTACTTTGGCTGTCTCAAACTTTCAAAACCTAACAGAAACTTTTCTGGATCTTTGCACCCCTTGAATGTACTCATAACAAAGTATCAAGGCCCACCTTGTGATCATCCAGAAACTTTCAAATGCATAGTTTAAATGACAACTCAAAATTGAATCTTCTTCATATGGGAAGATCCCACTTTTTCAAAACCCACTTAAACAAGCTCAATTTTCAAAACCCAAGCATCTGCAGACTCACCAGAACCAATCTAGCAAACCCACCAAAAATCATTTCAAAATTCAAAACTTGATTTCATGCGGCCATTTCATCAAACAGGTTGCAGACACAAATCAAACAAAACCACAAACACTATAGTGTGCAGTGTTTTGAGCCTAACTTGTTCCCTAGTTAGCTCTCACACAATCCAGTAGATCATCTAGCAAGGTTAGACCAGCACTAGCACCTCTGTGAGCTTTCCATTGCCATTAATGGTGAACAGCCGAGCACCTCAATGCCACCCCATAGTCGACAGCAGGCTAGAGGAAGAACTAGCTGTGCCAACCTTGTCTGGGAGGCAGCCCACCGTCCACCGCCACTGCCTGTCCCAGCCGCGAGCGTTGCCAAGCCCTGGACCACGCGCACAAGACACGCCCAGACCATGCCGAGCGTGCGCCAGAGCGCCACCCTCGACCACCACCCACAGACCGCGCGCCGCCCTCACCGCGCGCACACACGATCACCACCGACCCAGGAGACCGCCAGACATCCCCGTTTAACGCCCCGCGCCATACAGCCACCGCCCGCCGTCGAGAACGCCGCCTCTGCCGCGCAGAGCACCGCCCGTTCCAGACCAAACCACACCGCCCCATCCCTCGCGACCATGTCGTTGAGCATCGCCAGGAGACACAGCACCGTCCCCTACCCTTGCCCATGCCATTAGCTTCCTGTAACATCGCCTCCGACGAGCTCACCTTGCGCCCCGACGGTCCCCTCGCTCGACTATAAATAGAGGCCACCCCCGCACGATTTCTTCACACCATCTCACTACCCTCTCCTCACTGATAGTGCCACACCATTCTCAGAACAAAGCGAGCACCACCCCGCCGGAATTTCACTGGAGCCTGCCGCTGCCGGAGAAGAAAGGAGCCAGCGATTGGAGCCGCCCCAGGAGAAGCCACCGGTACCAGGAGGTTCGCCGTTGTCGACTTCGTTGTTCGCCCGCCTCGCCGACCCTCGCCCGTACTCCGGTGAGCTCCCAGCACCCCTCACTGGCCACGCTAGGTTTCGTTCTCGCCGGAGCTGTCTCGCGTCGACGATGACCCTCAGCCGTTGGATTAGAACCAGATCGAATGAACCACGTTGCCCCATACCGCTTCGCCCAGCCCCGTGTCACTGACGAGTGGGGACACCCACTTAAACAGCCCGCGGGAGCACTGCGCTTCGCAGGCCGGCCCGTTAGAATTTCCCGCGCAGCCCAACAATTCAAATTAAATCTTTTCTTTTTAATTTCAAACACACTTCTGTACCCAATTTCAAAAATCAACCCAGATCGATTTAGTGCACCAAATTAGATGAAACCAATTTTGTTGGAAAGGTCTGTGAATGCTTAATCCAAGCCCGTTGGATTCAAGTCATTTGGATCTGTAGATCACCCTTAGCAAAAATGACAAGGCAGAAGCTTTTCTGCATTCAAACATTTTTCAAATTTAAACCACAATAGCTTTTGAGTTGATTCCAACTCTCAAAAATCACTTTCAACCATACCTTTCAGAATATATAAAAATATATATAGGTTACTTGCAGAAATAATGTTCAAGGAATAAAAGAATGCTTCATAAGCATTTCTAGCCACTTTAATTAATTAAAATAAAAGGGTAAAACCTTGTTAAATTGTGACACCACTTTAAATCACATTCCCATGGACTACAACATGTGGTGATGACATGGGTCAACATGATCCCATGTGTAGTTTAGAGAATATTAAATCTTAAGTAGTTTTTCAATGAGTAGAAATTACTTTCTATAATAAGAAGACTTAAACCAATCCTTAACCTTGTAATGTTAGAGATGATGCTAGATCATCTATAGGACCCTTGTGTGTGATGATTGCAAGTAGTTAAGTATTGTTTGGTGATTGTGTACCTCGTATTTATTTATAGACGCTAGTACCGACCAAGGCTACGAGGAAGAAGGAGGATACTACGAAGAGGAAGCCGAGGAGAACTTCAACCACTGCTCTGCACAAGGCAAGCTTATACTGATATTGATGCAAGCTATACTAACCAAGTTTACCAATGCAAGCTAACACTTGCAAGATACTATACCTATGCAAGCGCATAAGACACCCTATTGTTGCCACAACCCATGCTTGTGATATGATTACTATATGCCCTAAGCGTATGTAACCATACCCACTTGCTAAACCAACCCTAGTTTTATGGCAAGCTTCTTACTTTATTTCGTTATCAAAGTTTACTTAGAGGCTACCCAAGAATTTTGGTAGATACTAGACAGTTGTGCTGAAGGTTGCATAAAGAGCATTAAATTTGGCCTAAGCTAGAAACCTTGATATCAGCTTATGGTATAAGGTTGGACTTAGTTGCAACTCCACTAGTTACCACCCCTCTATTAGTACTACCCCACCTGTAGATGCTAGTGCTAAGCATAAAACTTGATCAACTTTAGATGGGAATACTTGGTGGAAAAATGGTTATGAAAACCTTGGAATGATGGATCATTCTATTGAAATGTTTTGGACATGTGTTTCCAAACACTTGATGATTTTGGTGATGAAAATGTTGAGGCATGAGCCTTAGCCCTTTATAAAACGGATGGTTGTCTGGATGCGATACCATTCCAATTTTATCGTACAACCACAATACCCGAATATTGGGTAGGGCTTGACTGGAAACTTATATACCTTAGTATTAGTTCCCTCACGGCCAAGGTCTGAGCTGAGGCTACCTTGTGAAGATTGTCCACCTGTGCAGTACCCAAGATGACAGTGGTCATGGTTGGGAGGCCAAACTCACAGGAGAGGTGCTTATACTAGGGAGTGTAATTGGAAGGTTAGGATTGATTATCCGCATACTGAGTATGGTGAATTCAGGATTTGTTCCTGACGGATGTATCGAATGTTGTGGTGAAAGTGTACAATCTCTGCAGAGTGTAAAACTATTCGAATAGCCGCGTACGCGGTTATGGACAGTTGGAGTGGCCATACTGTTCCCCCGTCAGACTTTTCAAAATGACTTGTGAACGACTTGAGACTTTGGCTTGACCACAACAGAGTTGTGACTAGAAATACAAGATCCCACTTAGGAGTTATAAAATTTGACTAGCTTGGGAACTTAGTAGTATAAATCTGGCTTTTGCAAAACAACCCTAGAGCCTAGTGTCCTATTATCCAAAAACCCCCTTTTTATTGTTAGTATTAGTTTGCGAGTACTTAAAGAGTACTCATGGCTTTGTCCCTGGCTATTCCCATGGCCAGACTATGAAGAGGAGTACCTGGAGGATGGACCCCAGGACGGTTACGACAACTAGGATCATCTCCCATCGTCAGCATTGCCTGTGACCCCGAAGATGGAGCCTCGCCTACGCTACCGTTACTATTCCGTATTCCGCTGCTTGATGTTGTATTAAGGACTGGATCATGAGATCCCTATTTGTGTAAGAACTTATGTATCATTGTAATGGATGAAGTACTATGGTATCCAATTCTGTTATGTCTCGCAAAAATGGTAATCCTGGGATTGCGATGTATGGCATAACAGGCATCTAGGATTGAAAAATCCGGGTGTTGACACTAATCCTAGCACGTGCCCGCCATCACGCCGTACACGTGGCAAGCATCGCCCGAATCGTCGCAAGCACGTCGTCCACTACACGCGGAAATCATGGAGACGCAGTAATTATCATGTAAACTACGCGTGACTAGTAAAATCCAGGTTAGAAAATGGGACCCACAATCGTCTCATCACATCGCCGCTGCTACCATGGAAAGTGAAGACCAGCAATGGCTCTGACCTTTTGACTCCAAAATAAAAAGTACTTACTCGAGTCTGCGACTCAACCAATTACTCGGGGCTACTCCTATCAGGAGCGCTAGTCGCACACCTGCGGTTCTGGCACAAGTCCTCTGGTCAATTAAATCAGGAAGCTTTGAGTCCTCCTTCGAGTCTGTGACTCACTTGACTCAGGGGCTACTCCCATAGGGAGCTGGGTCACCCGAATAGTTTTCGGGTCATTGTATTGCATGACCGACAATTAAGAGTTTTTGCTCGAGTCTGCGACTCGAACAAACACTTGGGGCTACTCCCATAAGGAGTGATGGTCGTGCAATCAAAAAAGCACTAGCGTTGATGGCATCCACAAGATTAAAGTCTCTGCTCGAGTCTATGGCTCGAACAGACACTCGGGGGCTACTCCCATAGGGAGCGCTGGTCGTTCACCCTATAAACCATTCGAGTGAGACCCTTCGGATATTCCATGACCAATGATAAAAATAGATCTCAAAAACAATTGGCAAGTTTGCCCAAAATAATACTAAAAGGATAACATCTCCTTAGTCACCCGAAATGCCTCCGCGGCAATGAACTTTCGGATGTTGCGTCTGCGACATAAAGGTAAGACCTACAAATATCATCTAATGGCCTGGTAACACACATAACTACGCTCTGCCAGTATCATGCCATGTCAGCTGGCACGATGAAAAATCCCGATGGACTCGTTGGGTACATAAACTTAAAACACTGAAATTCTACTCTTGTAAGACCTCCATGGCCTAAGTCGAATTACTCCAGCAATTTTCCGGATTTGATTCGGGGGACTCGAGTCTGAGTAGATCATGTTGTTTTGTCCAAAGACAGTTAACTGACCCCGACTGTTGAGAGAGTCAGGCACGTGCATCGATTGTCCCTATGAACTAGCATATTCACTCAAAACTTCTGGTGAAAATCACTCGAAATACTAGAGAGTCTTTAGTTGAATCTACGATTCGACTGAACACTCGAGTGCTACTGACATGGATATGCCCTATGGGTACCTGATGTTAGCCTACCTGGTCCAGCCTAATGGATCCCACGACAAAGGCCTACTACAATCGTGAGGAGACTTCGGATGACCCAAGCCTAGAGAAAGCTCAACTTCTTGGAGGACATAGTTAATCTAGACAGGAATTCAAAGGGGATAACCTTAATCTGTAACTGACTCGACCTACCCCGGGACCTATCCTATATATAAAGGCCAGGAGGGCACCTCATAATCCTAGCACACATCTCACGCCAGATTGCATATGCGCACCCTTTTAACTTTTAGCCTCGCCATCAATCAAGAACAGACAAGCATGAGTAGGCTTTTCCCTCCGGGGCCTAAACCTGGGTAAACATCATGTCCCCGTGTTGCAAGTATGTTAGCCGTTCTGCGATCTCCAGCGTCCCCTCCTTCTGAAAAAACCCAAGTCCATAACAATGGGCATTGACAAGTCGAACCCTCGTCAATTCCCCTCCATTCACTTGGAGGATTCTTGATCTAGTATTTCTTGCAAATATCAAGATCTCTATTTTGGTTGTTGATTAAAATTGTTATTGTGGTATCTTGTTGTCATCACAGAATCCTCCAATTCAGTTGGTGATGTGTGACCTGCTAGTGTTGTAAAAGCACCGGTTCCTGCCTCGTAGGGTACCCAATAGTGGAAAGGTGGATCAGGCCTTTGGTGGCGAGATCCATCGGGGAATAGGGTGGGTCCTATTGTGGCGTGGTGGTCTTAGTAGCGCCCACCCCTCCAACGCAGACGTACTTCCCTTAGCAAGGAAGGAACTGCGGGCAAACAAATCCTGTGTCTCCACATGCTCCACTACGGTTACCTTGTTCCTCGCTTTTACTCGCTTAGTAGATAGGTTTGCATATATGGAAATTCTCTGTAGTTGCATATCTAGAGAATTTACCTTTGTGTCAATCCTAAAATTGAAAAAGAATTAAAATTTGGAGTAGCACCTATTCACCCCCCCTCTAGATGCCCATACGATCCATTTCACCCCTCCCCCTCTTTATTCAGGATTAACCACCTAAGAGAAGCATGGGTACTAAGGGAGATGGGAGTAAGGCTGTGGACATGGTCACCATGAATGATCTCAAGACGTTGGAAACAACCTTGATTCCTGCATACCAAAATGGAAGAGATGCATGAAATGATAGCGCGTCTCTCTCCATCTACAGCCCCTCCTCCATTTTCCTCTGAGGCCGTACTCCAATATATAAGGAGAAAGCTAATGCTAACTCCAAGGAAGAAGAGTTGGAGGGTGATCATAATAGTAAGAGATCCTCCTCGAAAAAGGGAAGTGGTAAGGAGAAATATTGTGAGGTTCCTCACTTATATTCGCCTGATCCACAAATCCCTCACCCACATATAAACAATAGGGGTGATCCACCCAACATTACCACATCTCCTTTCAATCAATGGCAATTTTTAATGAAGTCTCATGTGTGTAGCTCATCCATTGAGTTATGGAAAATAATTGAGAATGGTCTTCATGTTGGGGATCCAAACAACTTGAAAAGAAGAGAGGTTGTGGACAACCAACTTAATGCAACGGCTCTACACATGATTCAGCTCGGTGTGGGTCCCAAGGACATGCCACATATAGAACATCTTAGCACCGCTAAGGAAGCTTGGGATGCCCTCACCGAACTATTCATTGGAAATGACAGCATGAGAAGGAATATGTATGATGCTCTAAGTAACCAAGCGGAAGGCTTCTATATGATGGATGGCAAGGACCACAAATATATGTATAGAAGGCTCAAATATATTTCCACTACATTTAGAAACCATGGTGCAACACATGTTGATGACACTGATGCATCTCAGATCACTGTAGAGATTCGTTGGGAAACCCCAAGAGAAAGGTATGATGAGTACAACAATAAGTCTTACCTCAGTAAGAAACCAAGGTTATCGAACCAGTAGGAGGAAGGAAACAACTCAAAGGTGTTGCTAACAACTTGGAAACCTGCACAACACAAACTCAAGACTTTGCCCGAACAAACAGTGAGGTTGTCAATCTCTCTGGTTTCCTGAAAACAAAGGATTAAACGTATGGTGTGGAAGGTGATGGTGGCTTGCGGAAAGTAAATAGTAATAGTGGAAGATGTATCATTGGTAAAGAATGGACCAGGGTCCACAGTTCACTAGAGGTGTTCTCCTTAAGATAAACAACATAACATGCTGGGTAAACAAATTACAGCGGGGCAATTGACATGACAGAGAAGGGCATAACAATGCAATACTAGACATGCATGATACTATGAGATTTGATTAGGCATTACGACAATATACATAGAGCTCCATCCAACTGCATCTATGACTAGTAATCCACCTCCAGGTTATCATCCGAACCCACTCTAGTATTAAGTTGCAAGCAACGGATAACTGCTTTAAGCAAAGTGTGTAAAGTAAACAATACAATTGTTCCATGAACAAAAGATCATTGTTTTTATCCCTAGTAGCAACATCACATCTACAACCTTAGAGATTTCTGTCACTTCTGCAGATTCAATAGAGGCATCAACCCACTATCGAGCATAAATACTCCCTCTTGGAGTCACTAGCATCTACTTGGCCAAGATAGTTACTAGAAACGGAGAGCATGCACGATCTCAAACAACACAGACATGATAGAATCAATAAGATAAAACCATTAACCAATATGACATAGTAATATCAATATCCATCGGATCCCCGCAAACACAACATGCATGATTACAAATAAATGATCTTGATCATGAACGAAGCTCACAAGATCTAGACATGATAGCACAAAGGAGGAGAAACAACCATCTAACTACTGTATGGACCCATAGTCCAAGGTGGATATACTCACACATCATACCGGAGGCTAGCATGGTGATGAAGAAGGCCTCCGGGATGATCTCTCCCCTCCGACAGGGTGCCGGGAAGAGCTTCACATCCCCCGATCTAGGGGCGATAGTGGCGGCGGCTACTGACTGTTTAGTGGAGATCTGATCAGGTGCTTAGGGTTTTGATATCGGGGGCTTCTTATAGGCGAAGGGGGAGACTGAGGGGGTGCCCGAGGTGGCCGCACCCCCCAGGCATGGGCGAGGCCTGGCCGCGCGGCCAGGGGGTGTGGGCCCCTTGTGGCCCTCCTCCGTCTCGTCTTTTGGCTCTGTGTTCTCCTCGGTGAAATATTGACTTTGGCTTTTGTCCCGTCCAATTCCAAGAATATTCATTTTCCGACTTTTCTGGAACCAAAAACAGCAGAAAATAGGCAACTGACACTATGGCAACTTGTTAATAGGTTAGTCCCAGAAAACGTATAAAAATACCTCAAAGTATAGACAAAACAAAGCAAAGTGGATACTAAACAAGCATGGAACATAAAAAATTATAGATACGTTTACAACGTATCAAGCATCCCCAAGCTTAACTCCTGCTCGTCCTCGAGTAGGTAAGTGATAAAAAGAATATTTTTTGAGCTGACATGCACCATCACAATCAAGATCAAAACATTTGCAAGCATTGAAAGCTAGGATCAAATTACTCTAAACATGAGCATGAAATATGAAGTTCTAACAGTAGTACAAAGTAACTATGTTGCAACATGAAAGGATATAAACAAAGATTCATGAATAACAATGCATTGAAAGACGTTTGTTTGTTTGTTTGTTTGTTTGTTTGTTTGTTTGTTTGTTTGTTTGTTTCACATATAGAAAACATAGTGTCACATCCCACAATTCTCCAAATTTTGAAATGTGAAAAATAAATAAACAAAATAAATAAATGTTGAAATTTAGGGTGAAAAGAAACTTTTTGCTTCAAAATGGAAACCTCAAATCCTTACTTGAACAAAATTTGAATAAGAAAGCAACAAACAAATATTCAAAAGATCAAATGCATTCATGCATGGAAAGAATCTTGAATTTAAACACTTGGAAAAGTTAACCAAAACCCTAAAACCCTAATGGAATAAATCATTTCCAAAATCTCTCTAAAACTATGGATTTGTTCCATATAAAAATTTAGCAACAAATATTTTCAAATGATAAAAAAAATATTATAAAACCATGGAAATTGGTTTCATTCAACTTGGAGCCATGGATAAAAACTTATGAATTTAATAAGATAAAAGGAAATAATTTCCGAAGCTAATAAAGATCTTAATTAAAAACAATACTAAAATGTGAACAAATTAATACTAAAAGGATTTAAAAAGATAAACACATATTAAATAAAATTATACAAATTGGAATCACCAATTTTGGAACTATAAATAAAAAGATATGAATTTTATAAGATAAAGAAAGAAATAATTAAATAAGGAATATTTAAAAGTCAAATTAAATCTTGGCCAAATGCATAAACAAATGGAATAAAGATAATCCAAACAAAATATAGGAATAAATATTATTTAAATAAAATTATATGGGCTTTTAACCATATTCAATTTTATTTGAATAAAGACAAAAGGCCTAATTTAATTAAATAATAAATCATAAGGGATTATTTGGATTACTCCAAGTTGGATTAAATAACACCCTATTAAACAGTGTAAAAACCTACTGAAAGTTTGGAAAAGGTTTGAAATCAAATGAGTGTTTGAATCATTTGAATGAAATGAAAACAGAAATTAGAAATGGAAAAAAGGAAAAAAGAAATCAAAAGAAAAAAATAGAAACAAATCCAACCCAACGGACCAGGCCCAGCTAGTCCAATCTGGCCCAACACCATAGCCCACCCGACTCTCTTCCTCTATCTGCCTTGTTCTTTTCTCACCCACACCCGTACCCCTCACCTCGCTGACGTCCAGGCCCCACAACCACGTTGGCATCATCTCCCTCACCCACGCGACCTGTTCTTTCCCCCCTCCCAGGCCGTTTCCTGCGTTAATCGCTCGGCTTCAATTAGCTTGATTCCACGAGTAAATCCCTCCTCTGACCATGCTCGCTTAAACGCCTCGCCCTCCTCTCTCTTTCCCCTCAGACGCCGCACCCAATGAGCCCCTAGGCTACCCTAATTTTGCCCGAGCCACTGCTATCTCCGGTGACCCTCAACGCCAATTCCGGCCAGCCTCGACCACCTCCTTGCCCCTGGTTTCCCCAACCCCGTGTGCACCTGCCAGTGATCTCCGCTTGCTCGCGCGCGCCCCAGACCATCGGCTCCTTCTTCGTCTGAGCGCCACCATCGTCTGCCGCAACTCCGGCGAACTCTCCCGGTAGCTTCCGTCCGCCCCTATCTTTCTCATTGATGCTATCTCACTCGCCATGATCTCACGAGTCTAACTCCACCTCTAGTTTGACTTAGCATGCTCTATAGCCTCGCCTTCGACGATGTCTGAGCGCACCCGATGGTAGCAGCAACTCCGGTGAGCAATACCCATCGAACTCGTGCGCCCCTTCATCAGAGGAGACCACGTTGAGCATCGTCATGTTGCTGCGAATCTGGTAATGCCCCAAACCCTCTCCCTTGCTTCCTGTTTTCGCCGGACCACCTCCACTAGAGCGCCACCGCCGCTCATCGCCAGTCAGCGCCGCCAGATCTTGGTCTATGCGCTGTGAACCGTTAGATCCAGATCGCAAGGGTTAGATTAGATCATTAATCGAATTGGTATTGAGTGATCTATGTTGTGCGATTCCATTTAAATCCAATGGCCTGCGTATCTCGATCCTGTCGGAACGGTATCGACCAATTAGAATAAGACACGTGGCCAGACTATTGTTTTCAAAATAGAAATAGATCTATTAGATGTTTGAGTTTGAAAAATTCATAACTTTTCATCTGTAAGTCCAAAAATTACAAAATTTATATCAATGGATTAAGAAAAATGAAACCTTTGCAACGGTGGCCTTATTTTAGTATCTTTCTTCTAAACAATTAGGGGGTTTTGCAGAAACATTTTTAAGAATATTTTGAGTATAATAATTGTTTTAAAAATTATTTTTGAGTAAAATCTTTTGCAAATGGATTTGTTTTGAACCCTCTGACCATAAACACTAACCTTTGAGTTTAAAAATATATTTGGCTAACAATAGAAATTATTACTTCGAATAAACATTTCTAGCAAAACAAAAATGATTTAAATGGCCTATTTTCACTAACTTGTTCTCAAATGTTTTGCCACTTTTATAAATGACCAGTAGGTGTTTTTGAAATATTTATTGCCTTATTAGAAACCAATTTTTCAATAAAACAATCTTTTGCATGCTTGCATGCATTTCTTTGTTTTATTATTTTATGTGGTGAATTGTTTGAATGCTAGTTTGAATGTGTACTTGCTTGATTGAATTGTAGTGAACTTTGAAGAGTGATAATTGAAATATCAAGGAGTGTACCTAGACTCTCTACTAAAAATGCAAGTGATGCTTCATATATTTTTTCCTATTATTTTGACTATGCATTAGTGATATTTTGAGTAGGACTTGCATGGAAATTTTCTAAGTATCTATACTATGCTATGCCTTGGGAAATCCTAGTAGATGTTGTCTTAGTAGAATTATCCTAAGTTAGGAAACTTTCCATGTTATCATGCTTAGCTTAGCTATTAGAAAACAAGGGTGGATTATTCATGCTATGAAATATTTCTAAGTCTTTGACTTGTGTTTTTGACTAATAAAACAACTAAGTGAATGAAACACCTGGGTGGGATGGTAATTGCTTGGATGGATTTGTGTTGAGTGGTTACACAAGGCCCATTTCTATGGTTCACCTTGTGTATCAAAGAGATTCGAGATGTTAAGTGTTGATAAGCTTTTAGTGCAGCCACATGGCAATATGGGCTCTGCCTTGATCATATAGGTTGCAATAACTTAGCCAGATGGACAGAAGGTGGTAGGGATGATAGGATGGAACACATCCATTTGGTCTAAGGGAAGGCTTCTGAAAGATCTCGTCTTGATGCATGTCGAGTCTTGTGGGGAAAGTGCACCACCTCTCGAGGGAGTAAAACCTAAGTACTTGGCCGTGTCCCCGACAACGGACAATTTGAGCATCAAGACATTGAAGCTATCAAGGATCTCCTCATCCCTATTTCTAAGTTAAAAGCTTGTGGTTGAACAAGGGTTAAAGGTTCACCAATTTATGTTGGTAGTTCCTTGGGTGATTTTGACAAACAAAAACTTAGTGTTTTCAACTAATAAGGAAAACCTTATTTTGAGCATAGCAAGCCTAAGCTCCACTTAGCCAAATGCATATAGATGATAGATACCACTATTCTACCATAGTATCACTTGCCAATACAATTAAAATGCATTGACCCTTGTGGCTGTAACTTATTATGTTGAGGTTTGTTTGATGTTAGTGAAGTTTGTTGAGTAGGGATTACAAGTCTACTACCAACATGATTGCCTGTGGCACTTGAAGATGAAGGACTCCATGCTATATAGTTATATCTGCTGCATTGTAATGAGATAGCCATATGAGCTATGTAAGATGTAATGAATTATTTTATTCCTGGTTATAAGTTGTAATATGACCTTTGTTTCTTGATATTACATGTTAAACTGTGGATGCTAGCTATTCGATCTAGGGACTAGCATTGTGAACACAGGGATCTCTACCTTATCAGGTTGGGACCTCTACACATAGCATAGTGGCATTCAGCTTGTCCCTCATGGAGTAGCACATAAATGCATAGGACACCTTCAAAGTTCATAAGGGTGACTAGATACAAATAGTTCAAGAACAAGCAATATCAACAATATGAATCAATAAATAAATTTTGATACAATGCACATAGAACTAAGAATGGAAACTATGCTCTCTTAATTGGTTCCTAAGGATAGAAGGTGGAGACTCAATATAATAGTGGAAGAAAGGCCCTTCAAAGGGAAGCAGGTATTGTAGGGTTCGCAGCATAGAAAACAAAATTTTTCCTACGATGGAACTATGTACAAAGATCTATCTACTAGATACAAACAACAGGCGGATGTATATCCGTAGAGAACATACCCTTGAAGACCGACAAAGCTTAACAAGTTCAACTCGTGGTTGATGTAGACGATCTCTTGCCGATCTCAAGATCGAGAGGAAGTCCTAGCGCCGCAAAGCAGTAGCGCATCCGTGCTCGCACACACGTACAAGACACCGAGCAACCTCAGCCTCCTCGCTCCAGCGATGCAGCGGAAGCACAACTCTTTCTTGCCGAATAGCCACCGGGAACATGTATCTCGCTAGTCCGAGACCATGGGCGATAAATTCTAGAGGGGGAGAGAGATCCTTCACGAGGAGCTGTAAGTGAGAAGTGAGGAGAGGGGTGCCTTTTATAGGAGGAGGGGGGAACCCCAAGGGGGTGGCCGGCGCATGGGGTCTGCCCCCTTTCCCTCCCCTCTTCATGTGGGTGGACACTCCACTCACAAAAATCCATTCAAATCCCTCCACTCAAAATCCCACTCAAACTTGCTATTAAATTTCCACCAAATTTAATGCAAACTCTCATTAAATAAAACTCTTTTATTTATTCAGAATTTTGTCAATTACTTTAATGACAAACATTCACAAATAACCCCTTGCTAGAATTCCATTTCACATGCAAAACCACTTTCTGCAATTTCACCCGAAAACCTGTTTCGGTATCTAGTGAAATAAATTCCTGCGCTTGTTTATTCTTTCGACATGAAACATTTGATCCAACTGGATGTCAGTGTCCCTTAAGTGTGTCACCCTACAGTTCACGAATAATGCAGACATGATCGAGACCCTTCTCCGACCAATAATCAATAGCGGGACCTGGAGATCCATACTGACTCCCACACATTCAACGATGACTTTCCTGTGATCGTCGTAAACTTTTACGCTTGTATCTTAATCCCTTTGTTTCACGATATATTAAATGTCCGAGATTCGATCATCGGTATCTCCATACATAGTTGATCTCGTTGCTGACATGCACTCTTTTCTCGTTCCCGTGATATAACATTCTAGTGATCAAATCACTTGCTTGCAAGATAACCAATGTGATATCATCGAGAGGGCCCAGAGTATATCTATCCATCATCGGGATGAACAAATTCCACTCTTGATCCATGATTATCAACATAACACTTTAGTAGCTTTGAAGCCATCTTTATAATCACCCAGTTACGGTGTGACGTTTGATGTCAACAAGAAACTCTTCCGGTGTTAGTGATTGGCATGATCTCATGGTCTAAGGATTAGGATCACTTCGTAAGTTGTTCATAGCAATATAAACTCAATGACTTTGATCGTAATGCTATACTTCGGATGAATGTTCATCACATCATTACACTAATGTTGTGATCTCGTTATTAACAACATCCAATGTCTATGATCAGGAAACTGTGATCATCTTGTTAATCAACGAACTAGTTTATGAGAGAGGTATAACTAGGAACTTTCTGTTTGTTTATTAAACACACATGTATTAACGTTTCCGTATTAATACAATTATAGCATGCAAAATAAACATCTATCATATACTTGGAATACACATAATAAACACTTTATTATTGCCTCTCAGGGCATATTCCCTTCAGTCTCCCACTTGCACTAGAGACAATAATCTAGTTACATAGTGATGTATCTAACACCCATGGAGTTCTGGTGTAGATCATGTTTGGCTCTTGTCAACACCCGGATTTTTCAATCCTAGATGCCTGTTATGCCATACATCGCAATCCCAGGATTACCATTTTTGCGAGACATAACAGAATTGGATACCATAGTACTTCATCCATTACAACGATACATAAGTTCTTACACAAATAGGGATCTCATGATCCAGTCCTTAATACAACATCAAGTAGCGGAATACGGAATAGTAACGGTAGCGTAGGCGAGGCTCCATCTTCGGGGTCACAGGCAATGCTGACGATGGGAGATGATCCTAGTTGTCGTAACCGTCCTGGGGTCCATCCTCCAGGTACTCCTCTTCATAGTCTGGCCATGGGAATAGCCAGGGACAAAGCCATGAGTACTCTTTAAGTACTCGCAAACTAATACTAACAAGAAAAAGGGGTTTTTGGATAATAGGACACTAGGCTCTAGGGTTGTTATGCAAAAGCCAGATTTATACTACTAAGTTCCCAAGCTAGTCACAATTTTATAACTCCTAAGTGGGATCTTGTATTTCTAGTCACAACTCTGTTGTGGCCAAGCCAAAGTCTCGAGTCGTTCACAAGTCATTTTGAAAAGTCTGACGGGGGAACAGTATGGCCACTCCAACTGTCCATAACCGCGGACGCGGCTATTCGAATAGTTTGACACTCTGCAGAGATTGTACACTTTCACCACAACATTCGATACATCCGTCAGGAACAAATCCTGAATTCACCATACTCAGTATGCGGATAATCAATCCTAACCTTCCAATTACACTCCCTAGTATAAGCACCTCTCCTGTGAGTTTGGCCTCCCAACCATGACCACTGTCATCTTGGGTACTGCATAGGTGGACAATCTTCACAAGGTAGCCTCAGCTCAGACCTTGGCCGTGAGGGAACTAATACTAAGGTATATAAGTTTCCAGTCAAGCCCTACCCAATATTCGGGTATTGTGGTTGTACGATAAAATTGGAATGGTATCGCATCCAGACAACCATCAGTTTTATAAAGGGCTAAGGCTCATGCCTCAACATTTTCATCACCAAAATCATCAAGTGTTTGGAAACACACATCCAAAACATTTCAATAGAATGATCCATCATTCCAAGGTTTTCATAATCATTTTTCCACCAAGTATTCCCATCTAAAGTTGATCAAGTTTTATGCTTAGCACTAGCATCTACAGGTGGGGTAGTACTAATAGAGGGGTGGTAACTAGTGGAGTTGCAACTAAGTCCAACCTTATATCATAAGCTGATATCAAGGTTTCTAGCTTAGGCCAAATTAAATGCTCTTTATGCAACCTTAAGCACAACTGTCTAGTATCTACCAAAATTCTTGGGTAGCCTCTAAGTAAACTTTGATAGAGAAATAAAGTAAGAAGCTTGCCATAAAACTAGGATTGGTTTAGCAAGTGGGTATGGTTACATACGCTTAGGGCATATAGTAATCATATCACAAGCATGGGTTGTGGCAACAATAGGGTGTTTTATGCGCTTGCATAGGTATAGTATCTTGCAAGTGTTAGCTTGCATTGGTAAACTTGGTTAGTATAGCTTGCATCAATATCAGTATAATCTTGCACATTCACTAGTAGTATTAGGCTTGCCTTGTGCAGAGCAGTGGTTGAAGTTCTCCTCGGCTTCCTCTTCGTAGTATCCTCCTTCTTCCTCGTAGCCTTGGTCGGTACTAGCGTCTATGAATAAATACGAGGTACACAATCACCAAACAATACTTAACTACTTGCAATCATCACACACAAGGGTCCTATAGATGATCTAGCATCATCTCTAACATTACAAGGTTAAGGATTGGTTTAGGTCTTCTTATTTTAGAAAAGTAATTTCTACTCATTGAAAAACTACTTAAGATTTAATATTCTCCAAACTAAACATGGGATCATGTTGACACATGTCATCACCACATGTTGTAGTCCATGGGAATGTGATTTAAAGTGGTGTCACAATTTAACAAGGTTTTACCCTTTTATTTTAATTAATTAAAGTGGCTAGAAATGCTTATGAAGCATTCTTTTATTCCTTGTACATTATTTCTACAAGTAACCTATATATATTTTTATATATTTTGAAAGGTATGGTTGAATGTGATTTTTGAGAGTTGGAATCAACTCAAAAGCTATTGTGGTTTAAATTTGAAACATGTTTGAATGCAGAAAAGCTTCTGCCTTGTCATTTTTGCTAAGGGTGATCTACAGATCCAAATGACTTGAATCCAACGGGCTTGGATTAAGCATTCCCAGGCCTTTCCAACAAAATTGGTTTCATCTAATTTGGTGCACTAAATCGATCTGGGTTGATTTTTGAAGTTGGGTACCGAAGTGTGTTTGAAATTAAAAAGAAAAGATTTAATTTGAATTGTTGGGCTGCGCGGGAAATTCTAACGGGCCGGCCTGCTAAGCGCAGTGCTCCCGCGGGCTGCTTAAGTGGGTGTCCCCACTCGTCAGTGACACGGGGCTGGGCGAAGCGGTATGGGGCAACGTGGTTCGTTCGATCTGGTTCTAATCCAACGGCTGAGGGTCATCGTCGACGCGAGACAGCTCCGGCGAGAACGAAACCTAGCGCGGCCAGTGAGGGGTGCTGGGGGCTCACCGGAGTACGGGCGAGTGTCGGCGAGGCGGACGAACGACGAAGTCGACGACGGCGAACCTCCTGGTACCGGTGGCTTCTCATGGGGCGGCTCCAATCGCTGGCTCCTTTCTTCTCCGGCAGCGGCAGGCTCCAGTGAAATTCCGGCGGGGTGGTGCTCGCCTTGCTCTGAGAATGGTGTGGCACGATCAGTGAGGAGAGGGAAGTGAGATGGGGTGAAGAAATCATGCGGGGGTGGCCTCTATTTATAGTCGAGCGAGGGGACCGTCGGGGCGCAAGGTGAGCTCGTCGGAGGCGACGTTACAGGCAGCTAATGGCATGGGCAAGGGTAGGGGACGGTGTTGTGTCTCCTGGCGATGCTCAACGACATGGTTGCGAGGGATGGGGCGGTGTGGTTTGGTCTGGAACGGGCGGTGCTCTGCGCGGCAGAGGCGGCGTTCTCGACGGCGGGCGGTGGCTGTATGGCACGGGGTGTTAAACGGGGATGTCTGGCGGTCTCCTGGGTCGGTGGTGATCGTGTGTGCGCGCGGTGAGGGCGGCGCGCGGTGTGTGGGTGATGGTCGAGGGTGGCGCTCTGGCGCACGCTCGGCATGGTCTAGGCGTGTCTCGTGCGCGTGGTCTAGGGCTTGGCAACGCTCGCGGCTGGGACAAGCAGTGGCGGTGGACGGTGGGCTGCCTCCCAGACATGCTGGCTAGGCTTGTTCTTCCTCTAGCCTGCTGTCGACTATGGGGTGGCAAGGTTGGCTTCGGCTGTTCATCATTAATGGCAATGGCAAGCTCACAGGGGTGCTAGTGCTGGTCTAACCTTTCTATATGATCTACTGGATTGTGTGAGAGCTAGGGAACAAGTTAGGCTCAAAACACTGCACACTATAGTGTTTGTGTTTTGTTTGATTTGTGTCTGCAACCTGTTTGATGAAATGGCCGCATGAAATCAAGTTTTGAAATTTGAATTGATTTTTGGTGGGTTTGCTAGATTGGTTCTGGTGAGTCTGCAGATGCTTGGGTTTTGAAAATTGAGCTTGTTTAAGTGGGTTTTGAAAAAGTGGGATCTTCCCATATGAAGAAAATTCAATTTTGAGTTGTCATTTAAACTATGCATTTGAAAGTTTCTGGATGATCACAAGGTGGGCCTTGATACTTTGTTATGAGTACATTCAAGGGGTGCAAAGATCCAGAAAAGTTTCTGTTAGGTTTTGAAAGTTTGAGACAGCCAAAGTAGGCATGGGAATTAAATTGGTCAAAATGACCATTCACTTAATATATTGGTTTTGACTTATTTTTCTTTAGGAAAAGTGTGGGGAATGTTTTAGATGATGTTCTTTTCACCTAAGAAACATTTTACAAGCAATGGATCACACAAACAAAGTGGTTTTAAAGAATTTCAAAATTCATGCATACACATATACATGCTTTCATGAATTGATTTAGAAAAGGTTTTGTTAACCCTAATCTTTAGGATTAGTGTTTTGTTGATCTAAGTTTGATATTTTTGGGATGTTACAAACCTTCCCCCCTTAAACAAAATCTCGTCCCGAGATTTGAAAAAGGACGAAAAGATTACCTAGGATTTGAAGAGATCTGGAAACTCCGTCCTGATGTGATCTTCGCGTTCCCAGGTAGCTTCCTCTTCTGTGTGGTTGCTCCACTGAATCTTGAGAAACTTGATGCTTCGGGTTCTGGTCGTTCGAAAAGCTTCCTCCAATATACGGATGGGTACTTCGGGATAGGTCAGGTCATCATTGACCTCTATGGTCCTATGATCGATATTCTTGAACACTTCGGTCTTCTCGGGGACTTCGAGACATTTGCGAAGTAACGAGATATGGAACACATTGTGCACTGCTGACATCTCTTCTGGTAGCTCGAGTTGATACGATACTTCTCCTCGACGGTTCAAAATTTTGAAAGGTCCGATATATCTGGGGGCTAACTTTCCTTTGAGTTGGAAACGCTGCATTCCCTTCAATGGCGACACTTTCAGGTAAACAAAGTCTCCAATGTTAAATGCGAGGTCTCGACGTCTCTTGTCGGCGTAACTCTTTTGTCGGGATTGGGCTGTCTTGAGATGCTCTCGAATCTTGTGAACCTTCTCTTCTGCTTCTCGTAGGATGTCGGGTCCGAAAATTTGACTCTCTCCTACTTCCGACCAGTTCAAAGGGGTGCGGCACTTCCTTCCGTACATGAATTCAAATGGGGCCATTTGCAAACTGGCTTGGTAACTATTGTTGTAGGAAAATTCTGCAAACGGCAGACAGTCTTCCCACTTGGATCCATATTCTAGCACACATGCTCTAAGCATATCTTCGAGTATTTGGTTTACTCGCTCCGTTTGTCCATCGGTCTGAGGGTGATACGCGGTACTGAAATCTAGGCGGGTTCCTAAACCTTCCTGGACCTTCTTCCAGAATCTCGAGGTAAACTGAGTTCCTCGATCCGATACGATATTCTTGGGGACTCCGTGCAAACTAACGATCCTAGCGATGTACAACTCTGCTAGCTTCGAACTCTGATAGGTGGTTTTAACGGGCAAGAAATGGGCGACTTTGGACAATCTGTCCACTATGACCCAAATAGAGTCATTTCCCCTACTAGAAGTAGGTAGTCCAGTGATAAAGTCCATTCCTACAGAATCCCATTTCCATTCCGGAATTTGCAAAGGTTGCAACAATCCAGCGGGTCTTTGATGTCCTGCCTTGACTCGCTGACATATATCACACTTGGCGATATAGCTTCCGATTTCTCTCTTCATCTTATGCCACCAAAATTGCTCTTTCAAATCTTGATACATCTTAGTTCCTCCTGGATGGATAGAATAAAGAGTATCATGAGCCTCCTTCAAGATAACTTCTTTTAACTCAGAATCTTCTGGTACACAAAGGCGTCCTTTGTACCACAAAACTCCTTCTTCGTCCTCGGTGAATCCAGGTACTTTGCCTGTACCGATACGACGTTTAATTCCGTCGATACTAGCATTTCCTTTCTGCGCCTCTTTAACCTGACTGATCAAAGTGGGCTGAAGTTCTATGCTAGCCAAAAATCCTTCACTTACTAATTCTATTCGAAAATCTTCCATCTCTTTGTGCAAACTTGGTTGCTCCTTCAAAATCATGGAGTTCAAGCGGCACGTCAATCTGCTAAGGGCATCGGCTACTACGTTGGCTTTTCCAGGGTGATAATGAATGTCCAGGTCGTAATCCTTGATTAGATCAATCCATCTTCTCTGCCTCATATTCAGCTCCTTCTGAGTGAATATATACTTTAGGCTCTTGTGATCCAAATAAATCTCACAACGGTTTCCCATAAGGTAATGTCTCCATGTCTTCAGGGCTAGAACTACGGCTGCGAGTTCGAGGTCATGGGTTGGATAATTTTGTGCATGCTGCTTCAATTGTCGCGATAGATAGGATATAACTTTGCCTTCTTGCATTAGCACACATCCGAGACCAATCTTGGATGCGTCACAATACACATCGAAGGGCTTCGTGATATCCGGCATGATCAAGATTGGGGCGGAAATCAATCTCCTTTTGAGTTCTTGGAAACTCGCTTCACACTTGTCTGTCCATTCAAACTTCTTGTCCTTCTTCAGCAATTGGGTCATGGGTCGGGCGATACTAGAGAATCCTTCTACGAATTTGCGGTAATATCCCGCCAATCCGAGAAAAGCACGAACTTGGGTTTGAGTGGTTGGGGCTTGCCAATCTTCTACATCTTTCACTTTGGCAGGGTCAACGGCAATTCCTCCGGCTGATACAATGTGACCGAGGAATCCTACTTCCTGTAACCAGAATTCACATTTGCTAAATTTTGCATACAGCTGATGCTCTCTAAGGGTTCCAAGAATGGTCCTTAGGTGTAGCTCATGTTCTTCTTCCGATTTGGAATAAATCAGAATGTCATCGATGAAAACAACGACAAACTTATCCAGGAAGTCCATAAAAATCTTATTCATGAGGTTCATGAAATAAGCGGGGGCATTGGTTAATCCAAAAGACATGACTGTATACTCATACAACCCATATCTGGTGGTAAAGGCAGTCTTTGGAATATCCTCTGCACGAATTTTGAGTTGATGATAACCAGTTCTAAGATCAATCTTAGAAAACACCTGGGCACCGGTCAACTGATCAAACAAATCCTCTATCTTGGGCAAGGGGTACATGTTCTTGATGGTGACATCATTCAACTTTCGATAATCCGTACACAAACGGTTACCTCCATCCTTCTTGTCCACAAACAAGACAGGTGACCTCCATGGGGACGCACTTGGTTGAATCAATCCGATTTCTAACATGGAATCCAGTTGCTTCTTCAGTTCTTCTAGTTCTGACGGGTTCATACTATAGGGTCTCTGGGCTATAGGTCCTGTTCCGGGGATTAGTTCGATGATAAACTCGATATCCCTATCTGGGGGCATACCGGGCAAAACATCTGGAAATACATCGGGGTATTCACAGACTATCCGAACTTGGTCAATGGTAGGTTGGGCTAGACTCTTGTTACACTTGAATTGGCGAGGTAAGGTTTCCGATATATGCTCGACTAATATTCCGGCGGTACTAGTCATGGTAATGGCTTTCTTGGCACAGTCAATCATTCCTTTATGTTTGGACATCCAATCCATTCCTACTACTACTTCCAAACCTTTAGTTCCGAGTACTATTAGATTAGCATAAAAATCTATGCCATGGATTCGGATAGGGACGGCTTTGCAAATATGCCTAGCCTTGGTGGTCGATCCGGGAATTTGTACAATCATCACATGCTTCAGTTTGGTTGGTTGGATTTTACTAGTGCATGCAAATTCTTCGGTGACAAATGAATGCGATGCACCAGAATCAAACAACACTCTTGCGAGTACTGAATTAACAGAAAACATACCCAGCACGACGTCTGGCGCTTCCTGAGCTTCTTTAGCATGCATGAGAAAAAGGCGGCCATTGCGGTTGAGTGAATTTCCTGGGGCAAATCTTCTCCCTGGCTGGACACGACGCTGCTGCTGGGCTGGGACATTGGTATTAGGGGCTGTAGCGTTCTTCTTGTTGGGGCACTCGTTGGAATAGTGGCCTTTATTTCCACAGTCATAACAGGTCACTTGTGACTTGTCCTTGGCTGCGACAGGCACAGCATTGCTTCCAGTCCTCGGGGCAGTATTGGGGTTGGCGGTAGCATGGTTGGTGTTGAACTTGGGTGGGGCACGGGTGAAAGTGCTAGAGTTGCCGGGGTTATTGTGATTTCCTCCGGGTCTAGGGTTTCCACGGTTGGGATAGTTCGGACGGGTCATAGGGGGTCTGTTGGTTCTTGGGGCAAATCCTGGAGATGGGTTGGGGCGATACTTTGGGGTCTGATGGGTTCCTGGTTGATGCATCATGCGACGCTTGCGGTTCTCATTGGCCTGGTTGATCTTTCCTTCCATCTGGATAGCGGAGTCGACAAGGGCTTCAATATCAGCAAAGGGAATATTGACTAACACTGTCTGCATCTCGTCATGCAGACCATTCAGGAATCTTTCTTTCTTCTTGGCTTCGGTGTCTATCTCATCTGGGGCGTACCTAGCTAATGACAAAAATTTGTCACGGTATTCCACTACAGTCATCCTTCCTTGCTTCAATTCTCTGAACTCGTCTCTCATTCTCTTGATCAAACCTGGCGGCACATGGGTTCTGCTAAACTTGACCTTGAATTCCTCCCAGGTCATCATTTGGCCTCCGGTCATTGCACGAACACTGTTCCACCATGCCCTGGCATCTCCGGCTAGGTAATGAGTGGCGAACAAGACTTTCTCGTTGGCTTCTACTCCGGCTACTTCTAAGTTATTCTCCATGGTTTGCAGCCAATCATCGGCGTCTAGGGGTTCTTCTGACTTGGTGAAAACGGGTGGGTTGGTATTCTGGAAATTCTTGAGCTTAGATCCGTGGTTGTCCTGATTTCCATGACCTTGGTTGTTGTGGGATAGCTGGGCTATCTGTTGCAGAGTGGCTAGGTTGGCTTGCCGTTCCGCTCGTTCAGCTTCGCGGTCAGAAGTCAACATTTGCAGGATCTGCAACATTGGGTCCGGGGCTGAACCACTTCCTCCACGTGGCATCTGAAGATTGATATAGATCATGAGAAAAGAGGGAAATTTCTAAGGTTTTGGGTCTTTGAAAATTTTTTAGAGTTTGACTCAAGTTTTCTAGCAACTTGCTTTTTCATTCATTCACTCATAGCACACAGTACAACACACACCACAACAAAGCAAAACAGATGGTTTTAAGAACCATTCTGGGAACTACGATACAGTGGGACCGACTACTACTCACTACGCTAGTGCTCAGTGCTACTACTGCTCGGAGTCTGTGGCTTCATCATCTTTCGCATCATCGATGAAGGCGAAATCATCCTCATCGGTGAAGAAGTCCATGGCCTGATCCTCCAGAAAATCATCGTCATCGCTGAGATAGGAGTAAGGGTCTCCACGAAGATCTTCTCCGGCATTCTCCCTTTCCTCTAACTGCATGTCTCTCTCATGGATGGTCTCTTCCAGAGCTGAGATACGATGGCGAAGACGGGCAATAATGCGCTCCTTCTTGTCGAGCTGACGGCGGCGAGACTTGCGATCCTTTGCTAGCATGGCGATGGTCTGATCCTTTGTCTTGATGATGGCAGACTTGTGGTTGCAATAGTCACGGCAGTTGTCCAGTTCCTGCTGACGATCATACATCATGAAGCTAAGGTGGTCCAATTGGGTCTTCAGCTCGGGGTGGTATGGGGCTTCCAGTGGTTGACCATTTGCATCACGTCTTGGGCAAAACTCAAAGCGAGTACCCTTGATCTGATTGATGCTCTGCCCACACAGACGGGAAAGAGCTTCCTGCATTGCTCTGGCAAGTCCATCGAGCCAGTTGTTTTCCCTCAAGGTAAACTGAATTCCCTCCGCAGTGGGAGGTTCAATCTTTCCTCGGAGGCTTGCAACAATTAGCCACTGTAGATCTTCTCCCCCTTGATCATTGAGCTGAGCTCCGAAGAACTCGGGATGTGGGCGCTCCAAAAGTTCCGAAAGCTGATCCAGATCCCTCTCAAAGATAAGGTCTCCTCCATTTCCGAGTTGGTAAAACTTGCTGTACTTCACGTCCATCTATAAAAATAGAGGATGAGTAGTTTAGCAAAGTGATCAAGTGTGTCAAAATTTTATATATTTTGCAAGAGTTTTTGAGGTACATGAAGTTTATTAAAGAATTTAAGAGGTAAGAATGAGAATAAGTTTTCGTAAATAGTTTTGTTTTTGAGTGTTGAAACTAAGTTTTTGGTTCAGCGTCCAATCTAACTAGGGTCTCCTATGGTCAGGATGGCTCTGATACCAACTTGTCAACACCCGGATTTTTCAATCCTAGATGCCTGTTATGCCATACATCGCAATCCCAGGATTACCATTTTTGCGAGACATAACAGAATTGGATACCATAGTACTTCATCCATTACAACGATACATAAGTTCTTACACAAATAGGGATCTCATGATCCAGTCCTTAATACAACATCAAGCAGCGGAATACGGAATAGTAACGGTAGCGTAGGCGAGGCTCCATCTTCGGGGTCACAGGCAATGCTGACGATGGGAGATGATCCTAGTTGTCGTAACCGTCCTGGGGTCCATCCTCCAGGTACTCCTCTTCATAGTCTGGCCATGGGAATAGCCAGGGACAAAGCCATGAGTACTCTTTAAGTACTCGCAAACTAATACTAACAAGAAAAAGGGGTTTTTGGATAATAGGACACTAGGCTCTAGGGTTGTTTTGCAAAATCCAGATTTATACTACTAAGTTCCCAAGCTAGTCACAATTTTATAACTCCTAAGTGGGATCTTGTATTTCTAGTCACAACTCTGTTGTGGCCAAGCCAAAGTCTCGAGTCGTTCACAAGTCATTTTGAAAAGTCTGACGGGGGAACAGTATGGCCACTCCAACTGTCCATAACCGTGGACGCGGCTATTCGAATAGTTTGACACTCTGCAGAGATTGTACACTTTCACCACAACATTCGATACATCCGTCAGGAACAAATCCTGAATTCACCATACTCAGTATGCGGATAATCAATCCTAACCTTCCAATTACACTCCCTAGTATAAGCACCTCTCCTGTGAGTTTGGCCTCCCAACCATGACCACTGTCATCTTGGGTACTGCACAGGTGGACAATCTTCACAAGGTAGCCTCAGCTCAGACCTTGGCCGTGAGGGAACTAATACTAAGGTATATAAGTTTCCAGTCAAGCCCTACCCAATATTCGGGTATTGTGGTTGTACGATAAAATTGGAATGGTATCGCATCCAGACAACCATCAGTTTTATAAAGGGCTAAGGCTCATGCCTCAACATTTTCATCACCAAAATCATCAAGTGTTTGGAAACACACGTCCAAAACATTTCAATAGAATGATCCATCATTCCAAGGTTTTCATAACCATTTTTCCACCAAGTATTCCCATCTAAAGTTGATCAAGTTTTATGCTTAGCACTAGCATCTATAGGTGGGGTAGTACTAATAGAGGGGTGGTAACTAGTGGAGTTGCAACTAAGTCCAACCTTATATCATAAGCTGATATCAAGGTTTCTAGCTTAGGCAAATTTTAATGCTCTTTATGCAACCTTCAGCACAACTGTCTAGTATCTACCAAAATTCTTGGGTAGCCTCTAAGTAAACTTTGATAGAGAAATAAAGTGAGAAGCTTGCCATAAAACTAGGATTGGTTTAGCAAGTGGGTATGGTTACATACGCTTAGGGCATATAGTAATCATATCACAAGCATGGGTTGTGGCAACAATAGGGTGTTTTATGCGCTTGCATAGGTATAGTATCTTGCAAGTGTTAGCTTGCATTGGTAAACTTGGTTAGTATAGCTTGCATCAATATCAGTATAAGCTTGCACATGCACTAGTAGTATTAGGCTTGCCTTGTGCAGAGCAGTGGTTGAAGTTCTCCTCGGCTTCCTCTTCGTAGTATCCTCCTTCTTCCTCGTAGCCTTGGTCGGTACTAGCGTCTATGAATAAATACGAGGTACACAATCACCAAACAATACTTAAATACTTGCAATCATCACACACAAGGGTCCTATAGATGATCTAGCATCATCTCTAACATTACAAGGTTAAGGATTGGTTTAAGTCTTCTTATTTTAGAAAAGTAATTTCTACTCATTGAAAAACTACTTAAGATTTAATATTCTCCAAACTAAACATGGGATCATGTTGACACATGTCATCACCACATGTTATAGTCCATGGGAATGTGATTTAAAGTGGTGTCACAATTTAACAAGGTTTTACCCTTTTATTTTAATTAATTAAAGTGGCTAGAAATGCTTATGAAGCATTCTTTTATTCCTTGAACATTATTTCTACAAGTAACCTATATATATTTTTATATATTCTGAAAGGTATGGTTGAAAGTGATTTTTGAGAGTTGGAATCAACTCAAATCTATTGTGGTTTAAATTTGAAAAATGTTTGAATGCAGAAAAGCTTCTGCCTTGTCATTTTTGCTAAGGGTGATCTACAGATCCAAATGACTTGAATCCAACGGGCTTGGATTAAGCATTCCAGACGTTTCCAACAAAATTGGTTTCATCTAATTTGGTGCACTAAATCGATCTGGGTTGATTTTTGAAGTTGGGTACCGAAGTGTGTTTGAAATTAAAAAGAAAAGATTTAATTTGAATTGTTGGGCTGCGCAGGAAATTCTAACGGGCCGGCCTGCTAAGCGCAGTGCTCCCGCGGGCTGCTTAAGTGGGTGTCCCCACTCGTCAGTGACACGGGGCTGGGCGAAGCGGTATGGGGCAACGTGGTTCGTTCGATCTGGTTCTAATCCAACGGCTGAGGGTCATCGTCGACGCGAGACAGCTCCGGCGAGAACGAAACCTAGCGCGGCCAGTGAGGGGTGCTGGGGGCTCACCGGAGTACGGGCGAGGGTCGGCGAGGCGGGCGAACGACGAAGTCGACGACGGCGAACCTCCTGGTACCGGTGGCTTCTCCTGGGGCGGCTCCAATCGCTGGCTCCTTTCTTCTCCGGCAGCGGCAGGCTCCAGTGAAATTCCGGCGGGGTGGTGCTCGCCTTGCTCTGAGAATGGTGTGGCACGATCAGTGAGGAGAGGGGAGTGAGATGGTGTGAAGAAATCGTGCGGGGGTGGCCTCTATTTATAGTCGAGCGAGGGGACCGTCGGGGCGCAAGGTGAGCTCGTCGGAGGCGACGTTACAGGCAGCTAATGGCATGGGCAAGGGTAGGGGACGGTGCTGTGTCTCCTGGCGATGCTCAACGACATGGTCGCGAGGGATGGGGCGGTGTGGTTTGGTCTGGAACGGGCGGTGCTCTGCGCGGCAGAGGTGGCGTTCTCGACGGCGGGCGGTGGCTGTATGGCGCGGGGCGTTAAACGGGGATGTCTGGCGGTCTCCTGGGTCGGTGGTGATCGTGTGTGCGCGCGGTGAGGGCGGCGCGCGGTCTGTGGGTGATGGTCGAGGGTGGCGCTCTGGCGCACGCTCGGCATGGTCTGGGCGTGTCTCGTGCGCGTGGTCTAGGGCTTGGCAACGCTCGCGGCTGGGACAAGCAGTGGCGGTGGACGGTGGGCTGCCTCCCAGACATGCTGGCTAGGCTTGTTCTTCCTCTAGCCTGCTGTCGACTATGGGGTGGCAAGGTTGGCTTCGGCTGTTCATCATTAATGGCAATGGCAAGCTCACAGGGGTGCTAGTGCTGGTCTAACCTTTCTATATGATCTACTGGATTGTGTGAGAGCTAGGGAACAAGTTAGGCTCAAAACACTGCACACTATAGTGTTTCTGTTTTGTTTGATTTGTGTCTCCAACCTGTTTGATGAAATGGCCGCATGAAATCAAGTTTTGAAATTTGAATTGATTTTTGGTGGGTTTGCTAGATTGGTTCTGGTGAGTCTGCAGATGCTTGGGTTTTGAAAATTGAGCTTGTTTAAGTGGGTTTTGAAAAAGTGGGATCTTCCCATATGAAGAAGATTCAATTTTGAGTTGTCATTTAAACTATGCACTTGAAAGTTTCTGGATGATCACAAGGTGGGCCTTGATACTTTGTTATGAGTACATTCAAGGGGTGCAAAGATCCAGAAAAGTTTCTGTTAGGTTTTGAAAGTTTGAGACAGCCAAAGTAGGCATGGGAATTAAATTGGTCAAAATGACCATTCACTTAATATATTGGTTTTGACTTATTTTTCTTTAGGAAAAGTGTGGGGAATGTTTTAGATGATGTTCTTTTCACCTAAGAAACATTTTACAAGCAATGGATCACACAAACAAAGTGGTTTTAAAGAATTTCAAAATTCATGCATACACATATACATGCTTTCATGAATTGATTTAGAAAAGTTTTTGTTAACCCTAATCTTTAGGATTAGTGTTTTGTTGATCTAAGTTTGATATTTTTGGGATGTTACAGCTCTAGGGAGAGTTTTAGTCAACAGATCTGCTACATTGAGATCCGTATGTACTTTACAAATCTTTATATCTCCATCCTTGACATGCTCGCGGATGGAGTGAAACCGGCGCTTAATATGCTTGGAATGCTTGTGAGACCTTGGCTATTTGGCATTGGCAATGGCACCATTGTTGTCACAATAGATCACCATTGGGTCCAACACGTTTGCAACCACACCTAGTTCAGATATGAACTCCTTCATCCAAACTGCTTCCTGAGCCGCTTCCGAAGCAGCAACATATTCGGCCTCCGTCGTTGATCCCGCCAGCACAGGTTGTTTGGAGCTCCTGCAACTAACCGCTCCGCCATTCATGAGAAATACGTATCCGGATTGAGACTTAGAGTCATCCGTATCGGTATCAAAGCTAGCGTCGACATAACACTTAGCGACGAGCTCTTCTTCACCTCCGTATACAAGAAACATATCCTTAGTTCTTCGCAAGTACTTAAGGATATTCTTGACCGCTTTCCAGTGTTCCAAACCTGGATCCGATTGGTATCTACTAGTCAAACTAATAGCATGTGCCACATCCGGTCTTGTACATAGCATGGCGTATATTATAGAGCCTATGGCTGAAGCATGGGGGACTTTGTCCATTTTCTCTCTTTCTTCCGCCATAGCCGGATTTTGAGTCTTACTCAATGTCGTGCCTTGTGTCATAGGTAAGAACCCCTTCTTACTATCTTCCATTTTAAACTTCTTTAAAATCTTATCAAGGTATGTACTTTGCGATAGCCTATTAGGCGACTAGATCTATCTCTACAGATCTTTATATGTATGACGCTTCAACTAGGTCCTTCATTGAAAATTTGTTGTTTAGATAACTTTTAACACTCTTTAAAAGATCTATATAATTTCCGATCAATAATATGTCATCCACATATAATATCAGAAATGATACATTGCTCCCACTCACTTTGTTGTAAATACAAGTTTCTCCATAAGTTTGGACAAATCCAAACTCTTTGATCACCTCATCAAAGCGGAGATTCCAACTTCGTGATGCTTGCTTCAATCCATAGATGGATCGCTGAAGCTTGCACACCTTATTAGCATCCTTAGGATCGACAAAACCCTTTGGTTGTATCATATACAACTCTTCTTCAATATTACCATTGAGAAACGCGGTTTTGACATCCATCTGCCATATCTCATAACCAAAATATGCCAAAATTGCTAACATAATCCTAACTGACTTTAGCATCGCTACGAGAGAGAATGTCTCATCATAGTCAACTCCTTGAATTTTTCGAAACCCCTTTGCGATAAGTCGAGCTTTATAGACGGTTACATTACCATCAGCATCAGTTTTCCTTTTGAAAATCCATTTATTCTCCACGGCCTTTCGGTCGTGAGGTAAGTCCACCAAGTTCCAAACTTGATTTTCATACATGGATTCCATCTCAGATTTCATGGCTTCTAACAATTTGTTGGAATCCGGGATCATCATCGCTTCTTCATATGTCAGGGTCATCATTTTCATCAATCATGAAATTCATGACAGGATTTCCATACAGCTCGGGAGCTGCACGCGTCCTGCTAGACCTGCGAGGTTCGGTAGTACTCTCTTTCGTATTTTCATGATCATTATCATTATTTCCTTCTTCAACTGGTGAAGCCAACTCCGGAATGACTTCCGGCGCTGCGCTACTCGCCATACTTTGAAGAGAAGGTTCAATAACCTCTTCGAGTTCTAGCTTCCGACTACTCACACCTTTCACGAGAATCTCTTTCTCTAGAAAGGATCCATTCTTGGCAACAAAAACCTTGCCCTCAGATATGTGATAGAAGGAATACCCAATTGTTTCCTTAGGGTATCCTATTAAGACACATTTTTCCGCTTTGGGTTCGAGTTTATCCGGTTGAAGTTTCTTCACATAAACATCGCATCCCCAAACTTTAAGAAATGACAGCTTAGGTTTGTTTCCAAACCATAATTCATACGGTGTATTTTCAACGGATTTAGATTGTCACATCCCAAGATTTTCCAAATCTTGTAATGTGAAAAAATAATTGAATAAAAAAAACTTTGTTGATTTTCAGGGTGAGAAGAAACTTTTATTCCAATTAGAACCTTCAAACCTATTTTGAACAAATAAATCCTATAGGGATTAAAAAGATAAAACAATTAATAAAGAAAATATTAAAATTTAAAATTACTATTTTGGATCTTTTAATAAAAGGATTTGGTTTTCAAAAGAAAAGATGGATTTATAAATAAAGATTATTTTATAGAGCCAAATTAAACCTTGGCCAAGCTTTGAAATAAAATATTTTGTTTTGATTAAAAGAGTAAAGGTTTATTTAAAAAAATAATAATAAGGAATTAATATCCAATTTTATTTAAGTAAAGGCTTTTCCTATTTTAAATAAACACAAAAACTTATTTATTTATTTTAAATAAGTTTTCCAAGTATTTATATTCTCAAATAAAACCTACTGAAGTGTTTTGGTTTTATTTTAGATTTCAAAAATAAAGATTTTAGTAAAACAAATCCTATTTGATTTAAATGACTAAGGTCCATTTTATTTAATAATTAATGGACCCTAAAATAAAAATGTTATTTTATCTTAAACAAGTTTTCCAAGTATTCTATATTTTCAAATGAAACCTACTGATTTGGTTTTGAAAATACTTTTGATTTCAAATGGAGATTTATTAAATAAATCAAACCCTATTTGATTAAATAACTAAGGTCCATTTTATTTAATTAATGAATGGATCCTAAAAAAGATTAAAATATTATTTTATTTTTGGACATGGTTTATGTTGTTAAACAGAACCAAAACTCATTACAAGTGTGGTGAATGTTTGAATTTTTTGAATGTTTGATTTGTTTGTTTGAATTTGAAAACAGAAAAAGAAATAGAAAAAGAAAAAGGTTTCAGAATAGGAAAAAAATAGAATTGGACTCGACCCAACCCAACAGCCCAACTAGGCCCAGCAGCCCATTTCCCTCTCTCCCCGAAGCGTTTTTCTCTCACTCACCAGACGACCCGCTAAGCCAATGACTGGTGGACCCTCGTTCCCTCTCCTCTCTCTCGCTGACCAGCCGACCCCACCCCTCCTGTTCGTCGTTTCCACCCGCCGCTGACCACGCCGCGGCCGTTCCTGCCATTGAAAGCTCGCGATCAATTCGCCATAATATTGCGCTTAAACCACGCCGTGACCACGCAGTGATAAACGCCAGCGTCTCCTCTCTCGTTCCCCTTTGTTGCCCCACCTCAACACGCCCCCAGGCCGCCCAATTCCTCGCCACACCACTCTCTGTCCGACGACGCTCCGGCGACGATACCGGCCAGTATTCACCTCCCCTCGCCTCCTCGATCACACTCACAAGTTCCCCATCTCCTGGCGGACCTTTCTGCACCCGCAGTTCGCTCGCGCGCGCCCCTGAGCGTCAGCAACGACAACAACCAACGCCGCCACCGTCTGGTTCTTCTCCGACGACCTCCCCCTGGTAAGCCAGACCACCCCGCGTCCTCTCCTTCACGCACGCATCTTCGCCAGTACTGTGCGCATCTGACCCTATCTTCCGTTTGCCCTAGTACGCGTTGTAGCCTCGTCCTCGACGACGCCTGAGCAAGCCCGACGCCGATGACGTCTCCGACGAGCAATCGCCGCCGTTCCCGTGCGCCCCTTGCCCAACGACGAACACCTTGAGCATCAGAACGTCACCGCGATCACTGTAAGCACCCTCACCTCCTCCCTCGCTTCTTAGATCGCCGGCACTGTCCATGTCTGACCACGCCGCCAGTCGCCGCCGGGTCAGCGTCGCTGCCAAATGGTCAAAGCAATAGGGTCCATTGGATCTCGATCTGACGGATAAGATTAGAAATAAGCGAAGAGGTAAGTAGCCTCTGCGTGCCGTGCGATTCAACTTGATCCAACGGCCTGCATCGCCCGATCCACCCGAACCGGTATCGACCAGTAGAAACGCGACGCGTGGCCAGTCTGAGATTTAAAACAAAGTTTGAAATCAGATTTAGATGCAGATTTGAAAACCTTATAACTTTAGTTCTACACGTACAAAAATTGCAAATTTTATATCAATTGAATCAGTGGAACAAGCCCTAGCCAACCATGCCATTTGTTTAGTAAAAATCCTCTGGTAAAATGTTTTTTTTTGCAGAAACATTTGTATGCTTGTTTAGATTATAAAATTGTTCAAAAATGATTTTGGGATAAAATCTTTTGCAAATGGTTTGATTTGAACCTACTGACCCTAGGAAACACTTTGTGGTTTCAAAAATGTATTTGGTGAAACAAAAGAATGATTCTTTGATTTAAAACCATTTCTAGATGAATAAAAATATAGTTTATTTATTAAAATGGTTTTGGAAGAAAACTTTTGGGAAATGTTTTGTTTCAAACTCTCTGACTCCAAACACCAAGTTTTATGGTTTTAAAACATATTTGGTGAACCCTATAGATTAATGCCTTAGTAAAAATATTTCTACACCACATAAAATGATACTTTGTTTTGAAAATGGTTTATAAAGTGAAACCTTTTGCAAATGACTTTGCCACTTTATAAAATGACCATTAGGTGTTTTCAATATGTTTATGACCCATTAGGAACCACTTTTTCAAACAAAACAAAGCTTGGCATGCTTGCATGCATTACTTTGACTTTATGATTTTATGTGATGTTTTACTTGAATGGTAGTTTGAACTTGTGCCTTGCTTGATTGAATTGTAGTGACTTGAAGAGTGTGATTGTAGAAGGACAAGAAGTGAACCTATACTCTACTCTACCAAAAGGCAAGTGTTGCTTCATACTTTTTCCCATTACTTTCACTATGCATTAGTGATTTTTCTAAGTAAAACTTGCATGGAACTTTTGCTAAGTATAAACCTTGCTATAGGAAAACCTAGTAGATGAAACCTTAAGTAGAAATTTTCCTAAGTTAAGATTCCTACTACTATCAAGCTTAGCTTAGCTAATAGAAAACAAGGGTGGAATATATATTCACACTATGGAAAAATTTCTAAGTCTGAGGACTTGTGTTTTTGTTTAATAAAACAACTAAGTTAATGAATCACCTGGGTGGAATGGTAATTGCTTGGTGGATTTTGGTTTGAGTGGTTCACAAGGCCCATGTTTATGGTTGACCTTGTGTATCTCACTTATGGATGGCCACCCAGGAACAAAGAGATTTGAGATGTCAAATGTTGAGAAGCTTCAAGTGCAGCCACTTGGCATTATGGGCTCTGCCTGGATCATATAGGTTGCAAGAACTTAGCCATATGGACAGTTGGTGGTAGAGTTTGATAGGTTGGAGCGCGTCCATTTTGGTCTAAGGGAAGGCCTCTGAAAGATCTTTTCTTGGTGAAACCAAGTCTTGTGGGGAAAGTGCACCACCTCTGCAGAGTGTAAAATCTAAGTACTTAGCCATGTCCCTGGTAAAGGACAATTTGAGCATCAAGACATGGAAGCAATCAAGAATCTCATCATTCAAATTTCTAAGTTAAAAACTTGTGGTTGAACAAGGTTAAAGGATCTTCATCTTTGATTGAGAAAAATGATTTTGTCAAGCAAAAACTTAGTGTTTCAAATGATAAGGAAAAATCTATTTTTGAGCAATGCAAGCCTCAACTCCACTTAGCCAAATGCATATAGATGATAGACTCCACTATACTACCATAGTATCACTTGCCAATACAATTCAAATGTATTTGACCCTTGTGGCTGTAACTTGTTATGTTGCAGGTTTTGATCGATTTAGTGAGGTGTGTTGATTAGGATTACAAAGTCTACAACCCACATGTTTGCCTGTGGGCCTTTGAAGATGAAGGCCCCATGCTTATAGATATTCTGCTGCAATGTAATGTAATAGCCAAATGAGCTATGTAAGATGGTAATAAATTAATGTTATTCCTGGTTAATAAGTTGTATTATGACCTTTGTTTCTGATATTAACATCTTAACTGTGGATGCTAGCTATTGATCCAGGGACTAGCATTGTAAACACAGGGGACCACTTATTAAAGGTTGGGACCCTACATAGATGTTGCCCGATTTAAAGTGAATGCAACAATTTCTAGTGCATAAGCCCAAAATGACAACGGCAAGTCCGTCAGAGAACATCATAGATCGAACCATATCC
>CAJUWN010000124.1:0-30573 GCA_910589765.1 Avena atlantica | reverse complement strand
CCCGACACTCGGGCGGTCCTTTTTCGACGAAACCCTAATCCGGGGGACCAGCGGTCTACCCCGTAGCATTCTCCGTACGAGGGTTGAACAACGCACTCTCTTGGTGTTTTAGTTTGTGTTAGGTCATATCTACATGGAAAACCAAGGATAGGCCCAAGGTTCCACCGGTCTACCCTCGTTTGACCCGCGGCGGGAGCCTACTCGTACATGTCCAAACACTTCTATAGGTGTTATCGCATGCAACGTGGACGGTCACACCCGGGAGCTAGGTTTTCCATCTAGGGGCAATCCACCACCTTGTGCATGTATGCTAGGGCCACACGCATGTTCCCGTGGCATCCCGCACTCGGCGGTCCTTTTCCGACGAAACCTAATCCGAGGACCCGCGGGTCTACCCCCGTAGCATTCTCCGTACGAGGGTTGAACAACGCACTCTCTTGGTGGTTTAGGTTTTTTTAGGTCATATCTACATGGAAAACCAAGGATAGGCCCAAGGTTCCACCGGTTCTACCCCTCGTTTGACCCGCGGCGGGAGCCTACTCGTACATGTCTAGCACACTTCTATAGGTGTTATCGCATGCAACGTGGACGGTCACACCCGGGAGCTAGGTTTTCCATCTAGGGGCAATCCACCACCCTTGTGCATGTATGCTAGGGCCACACGCATGTTCCCGTGGCATCCCGGCACTCGGCGGTCCTTTTCCGACGAAACCCTAATCCGAGGGACCCGCGGGTCTACCCCCGTAGCATTCTCCGTACGAGGGTTGAACAACGCACTCTCTTGGTGTTTTAGTTTGTTTAGGTCATATCTACATGGAAAACCAAGGATAGGCCCAGGGTTCCACCGGTCTACCCTCGTTTGACCCGCGGCGGGAGCCTACTCGTACATGTCCATCACACTTCTATAGGTGTTATCGCATGCAATGTGGACGGTCACACCCGGAGCTAGGTTTCCATCTAGGGGCAATCCACCATTGTGCATGTATGCTAGGGCCACACGCATGTTCCCGTGGCATCCCGGCACTCGGGCGTCCTTTCCGACGAAACCCTAATCCGAGGGCCCCGCGGGTCTACCCCCGTAGCATTCTCCGTACGAGGGTTGAACAAACGCACTCTCTTGGTGGTTTAGGTTTGTTTAGGTCATATCTACATGGAAAAACCAAGGATAGGCCCAAGGTTCCACCGGTCTACCCTCGTTTGACCCGCGGCGGGAGCCTACTCGTACATGTCCATCACACTTCTATAGGTTTTATCGCATGCAACGTGGACGGTCACACCCGGGAGCTAGGTTTTCCATCTAGGGGCAATCCACCACCCTTGTGCATGTATGCTAGGGCCACACGCATGTTCCCGTGGCATCCCGGCACTGCGGGCGGTCCTTTTCCGACGAAAACCCTAATCCGAGGGACCCGCGGGTCTACCCCCGTAGCATTCTCCGTACGAGGGTTGAACAACGCACTCTCTTGGTGGTTTAGGTTTTGTTTAGGTCATATCTACATGGAAAACCAAGGATAGGCCCAAGGTTCCACCGGTCTACCCCTCGTTTGACCCGCGGCGGGAGCCTACTCCTACATGTCCAGCACACTTCTATAGGTGTTATCGCATGCAACGTGGACGGTCACACCCGGGAGCTAGGTTTCATCTAGGGCAATCCACCACCCTTGTGCATGTAGCTAGGGCCACAACGCATGTTCCCGTGGCATCCCGGCACTCGGGCGGTCCTTTTCCGACGAAACCCTAATCCGAGGGACCCGCGGGTCTACCCCCGTAGCATTCTCCGTACGAGGGTTGACAATGCACTCTCTTGGTGGTTTAGGTTTTTTTAGGGTCATCTACATGGAAAACCAAGGATAGGCCCAGAGTTCCACCGGTCTACCCTCATTTGACCCCGCGCGGGAGCCTAATCCTACATGTCCAGCACACTTCTATAGGTGTTTATCGCATGCAACATGGACGGTCACACCCGGGAGCTAGGTTTTCCATCTAGTGGCAATCCCCACCCTTGTGCATGTATGCTAGGGCCACACGCATGTTCCCGTGGCATCCCGGCACTCGGGCGGTCCTTTTCCGACGAAACCCTAATCCGAGGGACCTGCGGGTCTACCCCCGTAGCATTCTCCGTACGAGGGTTGAACAATGCACTCTCTTGGTGGTTTAGGTTTGTTTAGGTCATATCTACATGGAAAACCAAGGATAGGCCCAAGGTTCCACCGGTCTACCCTCGTTTGACCCGCGGCGGGAGCCTACTCGTACATGTCCAGCACACTTCTATAGGTGTTATCGCATGCAACGTGGACGGTCACACCCGGGAGCTAGGTTTTCCATCTAGGGGCAATCCACCACCCTTGTGCATGTATGCTAGGGCCACACGCATGTTTCCCGTGGCATCCCGGCACTCGGGCGGTCCTTTTCGACGAACCCTAATCCGAGGGACCCGCGGGTCTACCCCCGTAGCATTCTCCGTACGAGGGTTGAACAACGCACTCATTGGTGGTTTAGGTTTGTTTTAGGTCATATCTACATGGAAAACCAAGGATAGGCCCAAGTTCCACCGGTCTACCCTCGTTTGACCCGCGGCGGGAGCCTACTCGTACATGTCCAGCACACTTCTATAGTGTTATCGCATGCAATGTGGACGGTCACACCCGGGAGCTAGGTTTTTCCATCTAGGGGCAATCCACCACCCTTGTGCATGTATGCTAGGGCCACACGCATGTTCCCGGTGGCATCCCGGCACTCGGGCGGTCCTTTTCCGACGAAACCCTAATCCGAGGGACCCGCGGGTCTACCCCCGTAGCATTCTCCGTACGAGGGTTGAACAACGCACTCTCTTGGTGGTTTAGGTTTGTTTAGGTCATATCTACATGGAAAACAAGGATAGGCCCAAGGTTCCACCGGTCTACCCTCGTTTGACCCGCGGCGGGAGCCTACTCGTACATGTCCAGCACACTTCTATAGGTGTTATCGCATGCAACGTGGACGGTCACACCCGGGAGCTAGGTTTTCCATCTAGGGGAAATCCACCACCCTTGTGCATGTATGCTAGGGCCACACGCATGTTCCCGTGGCATCCCGGCCTCCCGGGCGGTCCTTTTCCGACGAAACCCTAATCCGAGGGACCCACGGGTCTACACCGTAGCATTCTCCGTCGAGGGTTGAACAACGCACTCTCTTGGTGGTTTAGGTTTTTTAGGTCATATCTACATGGAAACAAGGATAGGCCAGGTTCCACCGGTCTACCTCGTTTGACCCGCGTCGGGAGCCTACTCGTACATGTCCAACACACTTCTATAGGTGTTATCACATGCAACGTGGACGGTCACACCCGGGAGCTAGGTTTTTTCATCTAGGGGCAATCCACCACCCTTGTGCATGTATGCTAGGGCCACACGCATGTTCCCGTGGCATCCCGGCACTCGGGCGGTCCTTTTTTCGACGAAACCCTAATCCGAGGGACCCGCGGGTCTACCCCCGTAGCATTCTCCGTACGAGGGTTGAACAACGCACTCTCTTGGTGGTTTACGTTTGTTTATGTCATATCTACATGGAAAACCAAGGATAGGCCCAGGGTTTCCACCGGTCTACCCCGTTTGACCCGCGGCGGGAGCCTACTCCTACATGTCCAGCACACTTCTATAGGTGTTATCGCATGCAACGTGGACGGTCACACCCGGACAGGGGCGGAGCCAAGGGGGGGCTAGCCAGGGGCTAGACCCCTCTAACCATCAGCCCCCCTCATATATATAGGTGCATATTTAGTACTAAACTAATGGTCCCCATAGGCTTAATTAACACTAAAGCTTAAAATTTATTTGATTTGGCGTGCTTCTTCTATAACTGAAAGCCAAATGTAGCCCCATGAGTCTTTTTATTAGTCAACCGTAGTAACATGTCCTAACATTCTTCGTTTTTGTAACTAGATCTAATAGCTAGCACCAATATCAACCATTCAGAATCAATTGATCTGGATGTCTGCACCATCCTCGCATCCTACTCAGTAGCCAGACGCCACGCGATGCCACGGCGGCATGCTAGCTAGCCATGTTGTTTGCCAGTTTGTATCTTTGTTAATCATGCCGCAATGCCAACAACAAGCATGGTTGTATATCTAGTAAGGAATCAATCTTCCTCACTTTGATTGAAGGTACAAAATCCGTTAGTATTTTATTGATAGATTGCATAACCTATAGTCTAATTGATTAATTTTACAAAAATAAACATGTGTATTTTGTTTGATGTCTGCTCGGTGATGATGACAATTTATGCAATAATATTGGAAAATAATAATAGGAAATTCACCTGCAATGGAAATTATTAGGCTTTTATACACGTAGAGATAAAGTTGATCCAATATAAACTAATCTTTTGTTTTGTATTGTCTAAGATTTAGTACTACATATTAATATCAGTTCTATGCTGATACTTTAATATACGGTTATTTTTTTTAATCCAAGCAGTTCTTCCAACACAAAATGATAGATAGTTGTTGTCTAATGAGAAAAAAATCTTATATATGATCATCGATATCTTCGCCCCCCCCTAATGTCAAATCCTGGCTCCGCCCCTGCAACCCGGGAGCTAGGTTTTCCATCTAGGGGCAATCCACCACCCTTGTGCATGTATGCTAGGGCCACACGCATGTTCCCGTGGCATCCCGGCACTCGGGCGTCCCTTTCCCCGACGAAACCTAATCCGAGGGCCCGCGGGTCTACCCCCATAGCATTCTCCGTACGAGGGTTGAACAACGCACTCTCTTGGTGGTTTAGGTTTGTTTAGGTCATATCTACATGGAAAACCAAGGATAGGCCCAGGTTCCACCGGTCTACCCTCGTTTGACCCCGCGGCGGGAGCCTACTCCTCATGTCCAGCACACTTCTATAGGTGTTATCGCATGCAACGTGGACGGTCACACCGGGAGCTAGGTTTTCCATCTAGGGGCAATCCACCACCCTTGTGCATGTATGCTAGGGCCACACGCATGTTCCCGTGGCATCCCGGCACTCGGGCGGTCCTTTTCCGACGAAACCTAATCCGAGGGACCGCGGGTCTACCCCCGTAGCATTCTCCGTACGAGGTTGAACAACGCACTCTCTTGTGGTTTAGGTTTGTTTAGGTCATATCTACATGGAAAAACCAAGGATAGGCCCAAGGTTCCACCGGTCTACCCTCGTTTGACCCGCGGCGGGAGCCTACTCGTACATGTCCAACACTTCTATAGGTGTTATCGCATGCAACGTGGACGGTCACACCCGGGAGCTAGGTTTTCCATCTAGGGGCAATCCACCACCCTTGTGCATGTATGCTAGGGCCACACGCATGTTCTCGTGGCATCCCGACACTCCGGCGGTCCTTTTTCCGACGAAACCCTAATCCGGGGGACCCGCGGGTCTACCCCCGTAGCATTCTCCGTACGAGGGTTGAACAACGCACTCTCTTGGTGGTTTAGGTTTGTTTAGGTCATATCTACATGGAAACCAAGGATAGGCCCAAGGTTCCACCGGTCTACCCTCGTTTGAGCCGCGGCGGGAGCCTACTCGTACATGTCCAAAACACTTCTATAGGTGTTATCGCATGCAACGTGGACGGTCACACCCGGGAGCTAGGTTTTCCATCTAGGGGCAATCCACCACCCTGTGCATGTATGCTAGGGCCACACCATGTTCCCGTGGCATCCCAGCACTCGGGCGGTCCTTTTCCGACGAAACCCTAATCCGAGGGACCCGCGGGTCTACCCCCGTAGCATTCTCCGTACGAGGGGTTGAACAACGCACTCTCTTGGTGGTTTAGGTTTTTTAGGTCATATCTACATGGAAAACCAAGGATAGGCCCAAGGTTCCACCGGTCTAACCCTCGTTTGACCCGCGGCGGGAGCCTACTCGTACATGTCTAGCACACTTCTATAGGTGTTATCGCATGCAACGTGGACGGTCCACAGGAGCTAGGTTTTCCATCTAGGGGCAATCCACCACCCTTGTGCATGTATGCTAGGGCACACGCATGTTCCCGTGGCATCCCGGCACTCGGGCGGTCCTTTTCCGACGAAACCCTAATCCGAGGGACCCGCGGGTCTACCCCCGTAGCATTGTCCGTACGAGGGTTGAACAACGCACTCTCTTGGTGTTTTAGGTTTGTTTAGGTCATATCTACATGGAAAACCAAGGATAGGCCCAAGGTTCCACCGGTCTACCTCGTTTGACCCGCGGCGGGAGCCTACTCGTACATGTCCATCACACTTCTATAGGTGTTATCGCATGCAACGTGGACGGTCACACCCGGGAACTAGGTTTTTCCATCTAGGGGCAATCCACCACCCTTGTGCATGTATTGCTAGGGCCACACGCATGTTCCCGTGGCATCCCGGCACTCGGGCGGTCCTTTTCCGACGAAACCCTAATCCGAGGGACCCGCGGGTCTACCCCCGTAGCATTCTCCGTACGAGGGTTGAACAACGCACTCTCTTGGTGGTTTAGGTTTGTTTAGGTCATATCTACATGGAAAACCAAGGATAGGCCCAAGGTTCCACCGGTCTACCCTCGTTTGACCCGCGGCGGGAGCCTACTCGTACATGTCCAGCACACTTCTATAGGTGTTATCGCATGCAACGTGGACGGTCACACCCGGAGCTAGGTTTTCCATCTAGGGGCAATCCACCACCCTTGTGCATGTATGCTAGGGCCACACGCATGTTCCCGTGGCATCCCGGCACTCGGGCGGTCCTTTTCCGACGAAACCCTAATCCGAGGGACCCGCGGGTCTACCCCCGTAGCATTCTCCGTACGAGGGTTGAACAACGCACTCTCTTGGTGGTTTAGGTTTGTTTAGGTCATATCTACATGGAAAACCAAGGATAGGCCCAAGGTTCCACCGGTCTACCCTCGTTTGACCCGCGGCGGGAGCCTACTCGTACATGTCCAGCACACTTCTATAGGTGTTATCGCATGCAACGTGGACGGTCACACCCGGGAGCTAGGTTTCCATCTAGGGGCAATCCACCACCCTTGTGCATGTATGCTAGGGCCACACGCATGTTCCCGTGGCATCCCGGCACTCGGGCGGTCCTTTTCCGACGAAACCCTAATCCGAGGGACCCGCGGGTCTACCCCCGTAGCATTCTCCGTACGAGGGTTGAACAACGCACTCTCTTGGTGGTTTAGGTTTGTTTAGGTCATATCTACATGGAAAACCAAGGATAGGCCCAAGGTTCCACCGGTCTACCCTCGTTTGACCCGCGGCGGGAGCCTACTCCTACATGTCCAGCACACTTCTATAGGTGTTATCGCATGCAACGTGGACGGTCACACCCGGGAGCTAGGTTTTCCATCTAGGGGCAATCCACCACCCTTGTGCATGTATGCTAGGGCCACACGCATGTTCCCGTGGCATCCCGGCACTCGGGCGGTCCTTTTCCGACGAAACCCTAATCCGAGGGACCCGCGGGTCTACCCCCGTAGCATTCTCCGTACGAGGGTTGAACAACGCACTCTCTTGGTGGTTTAGGTTTGTTTAGGTCATATCTACATGGAAAACCAAGGATAGGCCCAAGGTTCCACCGGTCTACCCTCGTTTGACCCGCGGCGGGAGCCTACTCGTACATGTCCAGCACACTTCTATAGGTGTTATCGCATGCAACGTGGACGGTCACACCCGGGAGCTAGGTTTTCCATCTAGGGGCAATCCACCACCCTTGTGCATGTATGCTAGGGCCACACGCATGTTCCCGTGGCATCCCGGCACTCGGGCGGTCCTTTTCCGACGAAACCCTAATCCGAGGGACCCGCGGGTCTACCCCCGTAGCATTCTCCGTACGAGGGTTGAACAACGCACTCTCTTGGTGGTTTAGGTTTGTTTAGGTCATATCTACATGGAAAACCAAGGATAGGCCCAAGGTTCCACCGGTCTACCCTCGTTTGACCCGCGGCGGGAGCCTACTCGTACATGTCCAGCACACTTCTATAGGTGTTATCGCATGCAACGTGGACGGTCACACCCGGAGCTAGGTTTTCCATCTAGGGGCAATCCACCACCCTTGTGCATGTATGCTAGGGCCACACGCATGTTCCCGTGGCATCCCGGCACTCGGGCGGTCCTTTTCCGACGAAACCCTAATCCGAGGGACCCGCGGGTCTACCCCCGTAGCATTCTCCGTACGAGGGTTGAACAACGCACTCTCTTGGTGGTTTAGGTTTGTTTAGGTCATATCTACATGGAAAACCAAGGATAGGCCCATGGTTCCACCGGTCTACCCTCGTTTGACCCGCGGCGGGAGCCTACTCGTACATGTCCAGCACACTTCTATAGGTGTTATCGCATGCAACGTGGACGGTCACACCCGGGAGCTAGGTTTTCCATCTAGGGGCAATCCACCACCCTTGTGCATGTATGCTAGGGCCACACGCATGTTCCCGTGGCATCCCGGTACTCGGGCGGTCCTTTTCCGACGAAACCCTAATCCGAGGGACCCGCGGGTCTACCCCCGTAGCATTCTCCGTACGAGGGTTGAACAACGCACTCTCTTGGTGGTTTAGGTTTGTTTAGGTCATATCTACATGGAAAACCAAGGATAGGCCCAAGGTTCCACCGGTCTACCCTCGTTTGACCCGCGGCGGGAGCCTACTCGTACATGTCCAACACACTTCTATAGGTGTTATCGCATGCAACGTGGACGGTCACACCCGGGAGCTAGGTTTTCCATCTAGGGGCAATCCACCACCCTTGTGCATGTATGCTAGGGCCACACGCATGTTCTCGTGGCATCCCGGCACTCGGGCGGTCCTTTTCCGACGAAACCCTAATCCGAGGGACCCGCGGGTCTACCCCCGTAGCATTCTCCGTACGAGGGTTGAACAATGCACTCTCTTGGTGGTTTAGGTTTGTTTAGGTCATATCTACATGGAAAACCAAGGATAGGCCCAGGTTCCACCGGTCTACCCTCGTTTGACCCGCGGCGGGAGCCTACTCCTACATGTCCAGCACACTTCTATAGGTGTTATCGCATGCAACGTGGACGGTCACACCCGGGAGCTAGGTTTTCCATCTAGGGGCAATCCACCACCCTTGTGCATGTATGCTAGGGCCACACGCATGTTCCCGTGGCATCCCGGCACTCGGGCGGTCCTTTTCCGACGAAACCCTAATCCGAGGGACCCGCGGGTCTACCCCCGTAGCATTCTCCGTACGAGGGTTGAACAATGCACTCTCTTGGTGGTTTAGGTTTGTTTAGGTCATATCTACATGGAAAACCAAGGATAGGCCCAAGGTTCCACCGGTCTACCCTCGTTTGACCCGCGGCGGGAGCCTACTCGTACATGTCCAGCACACTTCTATAGGTGTTATCGCATGCAACGTGGACGGTCACACCCGGGAGCTAGGTTTTCCATCTAGGGGCAATCCACCACCCTTGTGCATGTATGCTAGGGCCACACGCATGTTCCCGTGGCATCCCGGCACTCGGGCGGTCCTTTTCCGACGAAACCCTAATCCGAGGGACCCGCGGGTCTACCCCCGTAGCATTCTCCGTACGAGGGTTGAACAATGCACTCTCTTGGTGGTTTAGGTTTGTTTAGGTCATATCTACATGGAAAACCAAGGATAGGCCCATGGTTCCACCGGTCTACCCTCGTTTGACCCGCGGCGGGAGCCTACTCCTACATGTCCAGCACACTTCTATAGGTGTTATCGCATGCAACGTGGACGGTCACACCCCGGAGCTAGGTTTTCCATCTAGGGGCAATCCACCACCCTTGTGCATGTATGCTAGGGCCACACGCATGTTCCCGTGGCATCCCGGCACTCGGGCGGTCCTTTTCCGACGAAACCCTAATCCGAGGGACCCGCGGGTCTACCCCCGTAGCATTCTCCGTACGAGGGTTGAACAACGCACTCTTGGTGGTTTTGGTTTGTTTAGGTCATATCTACATGGAAAACCAAGGATAGGCCCAGGGTTCCACCGGTCTACCCTCGTTTGACCCGCGGCGGGAGCCTACTCCTACATGTCCAGCACACTTCTATAGGTGTTATCGCATGCAACGTGGACGGTCACACCCGGGAGCTAGGTTTTCCATCTAGGGGCAATCCACCACCCTTGTGCATGTATGCTAGGGCCACACGCATGTTCCCGTGGCATCCCGGCACTCTGGCGGTCCTTTTCCGACGAAACCCTAATCCGAGGGACCCGCGGGTCTACCCCCGTAGCATTCTCCGTACGAGGGTTGAACAACGCACTCTCTTGGTGGTTTAGGTTTGTTTAGGTCATATCTACATGGAAAACCAAGGATAGGCCCATGGTTCCACCGGTCTACCCTCGTTTGACCCGCGGCGGGAGCCTACTCCTACATGTCCAGCACACTTCTATAGGTGTTATCGCATGCAACGTGGACGGTCACACCCGGAGCTAGGTTTTCCATCTAGGGGCAATCCACCACCCTTGTGCATGTATGCTAGGGCCACACGCATGTTCCCGTGGCATCCCGGCACTCGGGCGGTCCTTTTCCGACGAAACCCTAATCCGAGGGACCCGCGGGTCTACCCCCGTAGCATTCTCCGTACGAGGGTTGAACAACGCACTCTCTTGGTGGTTTAGGTTTGTTTAGGTCATATCTACATGGAAAACCAAGGATAGGCCCAGGGTTCCACCGGTCTACCCTCGTTTGACCCGCGGCGGGAGCCTACTCCTACATGTCCAGCACACTTCTATAGGTGTTATCGCATGCAACGTGGACGGTCACACCCGGGAGCTAGGTTTTCCATCTAGGGGCAATCCACCACCCTTGTGCATGTATGCTAGGGCCACACGCATGTTCCCGTGGCATCCCGGCACTCGGGCGGTCCTTTTCCGACGAAACCCTAATCCGAGGGACCCGCGGGTCTACCCCCGTAGCATTCTCCGTACGAGGGTTGAACAACGCACTCTCTTGGTGGTTTAGGTTTGTTTAGGTCATATCTACATGGAAAACCAAGGATAGGCCCAAGGTTCCACCGGTCTACCCTCGTTTGACCCGCGGCGGGAGCCTACTCGTACATGTCCAGCACACTTCTATAGGTGTTATCGCATGCAACGTGGACGGTCACACCCGGGAGCTAGGTTTTCCATCTAGGGGCAATCCACCACCCTTGTGCATGTATTCTAGGGCCACACGCATGTTTCCGTGGCATTCCGGCACTCCGGCGGTCCTTTTCCGACGAAACCCTAATCCGAGGGACCCGCGGGTCTACCCCCGTAGCATTCTCCGTACGAGGGTTGAACAACGCACTCTCTTGGTGGTTTAGGTTTTTTAGGTCATATCTACATGGAAAACCAAGGATAGGCCCAAGGTTCCACCGGTCTACCCTCGTTTGACCCGCGGCGGGAGCCTACTCGTACATGTCCAGCACACTTCTATAGGTGTTATCGCATGCAACATGGACGGTCACACCCGGGAGCTAGGTTTTCCATCTAGGGGCAATCCACCACCCTTGTGCATGTATGCTAGGGCCACACGCATGTTCCCGTGGCATCCCGGCACTCGGGCGGTCCTTTTCCGACGAAACCCTAATCCGAGGGACCCGCGGGTCTACCCCCGTAGCATTCTCCGTACGAGGGTTGAACAACGCACTCTCGGTGGTTTAGGTTTGTTTAGGTCATATCTACATGGAAAACCAAGGATAGGCCCAAGGTTCCACCGGTCTACCCTCGTTTGACCCGCGGCGGGAGCCTACTCGTACATGTCCAGCACACTTCTATAGGTGTTATCGCATGCAACGTGGACGGTCACACCCGGGAGCTAGGTTTTCCATCTAGGGGCAATCCACCACCCTTGTGCATGTATGCTAGGGCCACACGCATGTTCCCGTGGCATCCCGGCACTCGGGCGGTCCTTTTCCGACGAAACCCTAATCCGAGGGACCCGCGGGTCTACCCCCGTAGCATTCTCCGTACGAGGGTTGAACAACGCACTCTCTTGGTGGTTTAGGTTTGTTTAGGTCATATCTACATGGAAAACCAAGGATAGGCCCAGGTTCCACCGGTCTACCCTCGTTTGACCCGCGGCGGGAGCCTACTCGTACATGTCCAGCACACTTCTATAGGTGTTATCGCATGCAACGTGGACGGTCACACCCGGAGCTAGGTTTTCCATCTAGGGGCAATCCACCACCCTTGTGCATGTATGCTAGGGCCACACGCATGTTCCCGTGGCATCCCGGCACTCGGGCGGTCCTTTTCCGACGAAACCCTAATCCGAGGGACCCGCGGGTCTACCCCCGTAGCATTCTCCGTACGAGGGTTGAACAACGCACTCTCTTGGTGGTTTAGGTTTGTTTAGGTCATATCTACATGGAAAACCAAGGATAGGCCCAAGGTTCCACCGGTCTACCCTCGTTTGACCCGCGGCGGGAGCCTACTCCTACATGTCCAGCACACTTCTATAGGTGTTATCGCATGCAACGTGGACGGTCACACCCGGGAGCTAGGTTTTCCATCTAGGGGCAATCCACCACCCTTGTGCATGTATGCTAGGGCCACACGCATGTTCCCGTGGCATCCCGGCACTCGGGCGGTCCTTTTCCGACGAAACCCTAATCCGAGGGACCCGCGGGTCTACCCCCGTAGCATTCTCCGTACGAGGGTTGAACAACGCACTCTCTTGGTGGTTTAGGTTTGTTTAGGTCATATCTACATGGAAAACCAAGGATAGGCCCATGGTTCCACCGGTCTACCCTCGTTTGACCCGCGGCGGGAGCCTACTCGTACATGTCCAGCACACTTCTATAGGTGTTATCGCATGCAACGTGGACGGTCACACCCGGGAGCTAGGTTTTCCATCTAGGGGCAATCCACCACCCTTGTGCATGTATGCTAGGGCCACACGCATGTTCCCGTGGCATCCCGGCACTCGGGCGGTCCTTTTCCGACGAAACCCTAATCCGAGGGACCCGCGGGTCTACCCCCGTAGCATTCTCCGTACGAGGGTTGAACAATGCACTCTCTTGGTGGTTTAGGTTTGTTTAGGTCATATCTACATGGAAAACCAAGGATAGGCCCAGGTTCCACCGGTCTACCCTCGTTTGACCCGCGGCGGGAGCCTACTCCTACATGTCCAGCACACTTCTATAGGTGTTATCGCATGCAACGTGGACGGTCACACCCGGGAGCTAGGTTTTCCATCTAGGGGCAATCCACCACCCTTGTGCATGTATGCTAGGGCCACACGCATGTTCCCGTGGCATCCCGGCACTCGGGCGGTCCTTTTCCGACGAAACCCTAATCCGAGGGACCCGCGGGTCTACCCCCGTAGCATTCTCCGTACGAGGGTTGAACAACGCACTCTCTTGGTGGTTTAGGTTTGTTTAGGTCATATCTACATGGAAAACCAAGGATAGGCCCAAGGTTCCACCGGTCTACCCTCGTTTGACCCGCGGCGGGAGCCTACTCGTACATGTCCAGCACACTTCTATAGGTGTTATCGCATGCAACGTGGACGGTCACACCCGGGAGCTAGGTTTTCCATCTAGGGGCAATCCACCACCCTTGTGCATGTATGCTAGGGCCACACGCATGTTCCCGTGGCATCCCGGCACTCGGGCGGTCCTTTTCCGACGAAACCCTAATCCGAGGGACCCGCGGGTCTACCCCCGTAGCATTCTCCGTACGAGGGTTGAACAACGCACTCTCTTGGTGGTTTAGGTTTGTTTAGGTCATATCTACATGGAAAACCAAGGATAGGCCCAGGGTTCCACCGGTCTACCCTCGTTTGACCCGCGGCGGGAGCCTACTCCTACATGTCCAGCACACTTCTATAGGTGTTATCGCATGCAACGTGGACGGTCACACCCGGAGCTAGGTTTTCCATCTAGGGGCAATCCACCACCCTTGTGCATGTATGCTAGGGCCACACGCATGTTCCCGTGGCATCCCGGCACTCGGGCGGTCCTTTTCCGACGAAACCCTAATCCGAGGGACCCGCGGGTCTACCCCCGTAGCATTCTCCGTACGAGGGTTGAACAACGCACTCTCTGGTGGTTTAGGTTTGTTTAGGTCATATCTACATGGAAAACCAAGGATAGGCCCATGGTTCCACCGGTCTACCCTCGTTTGACCCGCGGCGGGAGCCTACTCCTACATGTCCAGCACACTTCTATAGGTGTTATCGCATGCAACGTGGACGGTCACACCCGGGAGCTAGGTTTTCCATCTAGGGGCAATCCACCACCCTTGTGCATGTATGCTAGGGCCACACGCATGTTCCCGTGGCATCCCGGCACTCGGGCGGTCCTTTTCCGACGAAACCCTAATCCGAGGGACCCGCGGGTCTACCCCCGTAGCATTCTCCGTACGAGGGTTGAACAACGCACTCTCTTGGTGGTTTAGGTTTGTTTAGGTCATATCTACATGGAAAACCAAGGATAGGCCCATGGTTCCACCGGTCTACCCTCGTTTGACCCGCGGCGGGAGCCTACTCCTACATGTCCAGCACACTTCTATAGGTGTTATCGCATGCAACGTGGACGGTCACACCCCGGAGCTAGGTTTTCCATCTAGGGGCAATCCACCACCCTTGTGCATGTATGCTAGGGCCACACGCATGTTCCCGTGGCATCCCGGCACTCGGGCGGTCCTTTTCCGACGAAACCCTAATCCGAGGGACCCGCGGGTCTACCCCGTAGCATTCTCCGTACGAGGGTTGAACAACGCACTCTCTTGGTGGTTTAGGTTTGTTTAGGTCATATCTACATGGAAAACCAAGGATAGGCCCATGGTTCCACCGGTCTACCCTCGTTTGACCCGCGGCGGGAGCCTACTCCTACATGTCCAGCACACTTCTATAGGTGTTATCGCATGCAACGTGGACGGTCACACCCGGGAGCTAGGTTTTCCATCTAGGGGCAATCCACCACCCTTGTGCATGTATGCTAGGGCCACACGCATGTTCCCGTGGCATCCCGGCACTCGGGCGGTCCTTTTCCGACGAAACCCTAATCCGAGGGACCCGCGGGTCTACCCCCGTAGCATTCTCCGTACGAGGGTTGAACAACGCACTCTCTTGGTGGTTTAGGTTTGTTTAGGTCATATCTACATGGAAAACCAAGGATAGGCCCATGGTTCCACCGGTCTACCCTCGTTTGACCCGCGGCGGGAGCCTACTCCTACATGTCCAGCACACTTCTATAGGTGTTATCGCATGCAACGTGGACGGTCACACCCGGGAGCTAGGTTTTCCATCTAGGGGCAATCCACCACCCTTGTGCATGTATGCTAGGGCCACACGCATGTTCCCGTGGCATCCCGGCACTCGGGCGGTCCTTTTCCGACGAAACCCTAATCCGAGGGACCCGCGGGTCTACCCCCGTAGCATTCTCCGTACGAGGGTTGAACAACGCACTCTCTTGGTGGTTTAGGTTTGTTTAGGTCATATCTACATGGAAAACCAAGGATAGGCCCATGGTTCCACCGGTCTACCCTCGTTTGACCCGCGGCGGGAGCCTACTCCTACATGTCCAGCACACTTCTATAGGTGTTATCGCATGCAACGTGGACGGTCACACCCGGGAGCTAGGTTTTCCATCTAGGGGCAATCCACCACCCTTGTGCATGTATGCTAGGGCCACACGCATGTTCCCGTGGCATCCCGGCACTCGGGCGGTCCTTTTCCGACGAAACCCTAATCCGAGGGACCCGCGGGTCTACCCCCGTAGCATTCTCCGTACGAGGGTTGAACAACGCACTCTCTTGGTGGTTTAGGTTTGTTTAGGTCATATCTACATGGAAAACCAAGGATAGGCCCATGGTTCCACCGGTCTACCCTCGTTTGACCCGCGGCGGGAGCCTACTCCTACATGTCCAGCACACTTCTATAGGTGTTATCGCATGCAACGTGGACGGTCACACCCCGGAGCTAGGTTTTCCATCTAGGGGCAATCCACCACCCTTGTGCATGTATGCTAGGGCCACACGCATGTTCCCGTGGCATCCCGGCACTCGGGCGGTCCTTTTCCGACGAAACCCTAATCCGAGGGACCCGCGGGTCTACCCCCGTAGCATTCTCCGTACGAGGGTTGAACAACGCACTCTCTTGGTGGTTTAGGTTTGTTTAGGTCATATCTACATGGAAAACCAAGGATAGGCCCATGGTTCCACCGGTCTACCCTCGTTTGACCCGCGGCGGGAGCCTACTCCTACATGTCCAGCACACTTCTATAGGTGTTATCGCATGCAACGTGGACGGTCACACCCCGGGAGCTAGGTTTTCCATCTAGGGGCAATCCACCACCCTTGTGCATGTATGCTAGGGCCACACGCATGTTCCCGTGGCATCCCGGCACTCGGGCGGTCCTTTTCCGACGAAACCCTAATCCGAGGGACCCGCGGGTCTACCCCCGTAGCATTCTCCGTACGAGGGTTGAACAACGCACTCTCTTGGTGGTTTAGGTTTGTTTAGGTCATATCTACATGGAAAACCAAGGATAGGCCCATGGTTCCACCGGTCTACCCTCGTTTGACCCGCGGCGGGAGCCTACTCCTACATGTCCAGCACACTTCTATAGGTGTTATCGCATGCAACGTGGACGGTCACACCCGGGAGCTAGGTTTTCCATCTAGGGGCAATCCACCACCCTTGTGCATGTATGCTAGGGCCACACGCATGTTCCCGTGGCATCCCGGCACTCGGGCGGTCCTTTTCCGACGAAACCCTAATCCGAGGGACCCGCGGGTCTACCCCCGTAGCATTCTCCGTACGAGGGTTGAACAACGCACTCTCTTGGTGGTTTAGGTTTGTTTAGGTCATATCTACATGGAAAACCAAGGATAGGCCCATGGTTCCACCGGTCTACCCTCGTTTGACCCGCGGCGGGAGCCTACTCCTACATGTCCAGCACACTTCTATAGGTGTTATCGCATGCAACGTGGACGGTCACACCCGGGAGCTAGGTTTTCCATCTAGGGGCAATCCACCACCCTTGTGCATGTATGCTAGGGCCACACGCATGTTCCCGTGGCATCCCGGCACTCGGGCGGTCCTTTTCCGACGAAACCCTAATCCGAGGGACCCGCGGGTCTACCCCCGTAGCATTCTCCGTACGAGGGTTGAACAACGCACTCTCTTGGTGGTTTAGGTTTGTTTAGGTCATATCTACATGGAAAACCAAGGATAGGCCCATGGTTCCACCGGTCTACCCTCGTTTGACCCGCGGCGGGAGCCTACTCCTACATGTCCAGCACACTTCTATAGGTGTTATCGCATGCAACGTGGACGGTCACACCCGGAGCTAGGTTTTCCATCTAGGGGCAATCCACCACCCTTGTGCATGTATGCTAGGGCCACACGCATGTTCCCGTGGCATCCCGGCACTCGGGCGGTCCTTTTCCGACGAAACCCTAATCCGAGGGACCCGCGGGTCTACCCCCGTAGCATTCTCCGTACGAGGGTTGAACAACGCACTCTCTTGGTGGTTTAGGTTTGTTTAGGTCATATCTACATGGAAAACCAAGGATAGGCCCATGGTTCCACCGGTCTACCCTCGTTTGACCCGCGGCGGGAGCCTACTCCTACATGTCCAGCACACTTCTATAGGTGTTATCGCATGCAACGTGGACGGTCACACCCCGGAGCTAGGTTTTCCATCTAGGGGCAATCCACCACCCTTGTGCATGTATGCTAGGGCCACACGCATGTTCCCGTGGCATCCCGGCACTCGGGCGGTCCTTTTCCGACGAAACCCTAATCCGAGGGACCCGCGGGTCTACCCCCGTAGCATTCTCCGTACGAGGGTTGAACAACGCACTCTCTTGGTGGTTTAGGTTTGTTTAGGTCATATCTACATGGAAAACCAAGGATAGGCCCATGGTTCCACCGGTCTACCCTCGTTTGACCCGCGGCGGGAGCCTACTCCTACATGTCCAGCACACTTCTATAGGTGTTATCGCATGCAACGTGGACGGTCACACCCGGGAGCTAGTTTTCCGTCTAGGGGCAATCCACCACCCTTGTGCATGTATGCTAGGGCCACACGCATGTTCCCGTGGCATCCCGGCACTCGGGCGGTCCTTTTCCGACGAAACCCTAATCCGAGGGACCCGCGGGTCTACCCCCGTAGCATTCTCCGTACGAGGGTTGAACAACGCACTCTCTCTTGGTGGTTTAGGTTTGTTTAGGTCATATCTACATGGAAAACCAAGGATAGGCCCATGGTTCCACCGGTCTACCCTCGTTTGACCCGCGGCGGGAGCCTACTCCTACATGTCCAGCACACTTCTATAGGTGTTATCGCATGCAACGTGGACGGTCACACCCGGGAGCTAGGTTTTCCATCTAGGGGCAATCCACCACCCTTGTGCATGTATGCTAGGGCCACACGCATGTTCCCGTGGCATCCCGGCACTCGGGCGGTCCTTTTCCGACGAAACCCTAATCCGAGGGACCCGCGGGTCTACCCCCGTAGCATTCTCCGTACGAGGGTTGAACAACGCACTCTCTTGGTGGTTTAGGTTTGTTTAGGTCATATCTACATGGAAAACCAAGGATAGGCCCATGGTTCCACCGGTCTACCCTCGTTTGACCCGCGGCGGGAGCCTACTCCTACATGTCCAGCACACTTCTATAGGTGTTATCGCATGCAACGTGGACGGTCACACCCGGGAGCTAGGTTTTCCATCTAGGGGCAATCCACCACCCTTGTGCATGTATGCTAGGGCCACACGCATGTTCCCGTGGCATCCCGGCACTCGGGCGGTCCTTTTCCGACGAAACCCTAATCCGAGGGACCCGCGGGTCTACCCCCGTAGCATTCTCCGTACGAGGGTTGAACAACGCACTCTCTCGGTGGTTTAGGTTTGTTTAGGTCATATCTACATGGAAAACCAAGGATAGGCCCATGGTTCCACCGGTCTACCCTCGTTTGACCCGCGGCGGGAGCCTACTCCTACATGTCCAGCACACTTCTATAGGTGTTATCGCATGCAACGTGGACGGTCACACCCCGGAGCTAGGTTTTCCATCTAGGGGCAATCCACCACCCTTGTGCATGTATGCTAGGGCCACACGCATGTTCCCGTGGCATCCCGGCACTCGGGCGGTCCTTTTCGACGAAACCCTAATCCGAGGGACCCGCGGGTCTACCCCCGTAGCATTCTCCGTACGAGGGTTGAACAACGCACTCTCTGGTGGTTTAGGTTTGTTTAGGTCATATCTACATGGAAAACCAAGGATAGGCCCATGGTTCCACCGGTCTACCCTCGTTTGACCCGCGGCGGGAGCCTACTCCTACATGTCCAGCACACTTCTATAGGTGTTATCGCATGCAACGTGGACGGTCACACCCGGGAGCTAGGTTTTCCATCTAGGGGCAATCCACCACCCTTGTGCATGTATGCTAGGGCCACACGCATGTTCCCGTGGCATCCCGGCACTCGGGCGGTCCTTTTCCGACGAAACCCTAATCCGAGGGACCCGCGGGTCTACCCCCGTAGCATTCTCCGTACGAGGGTTGAACAACGCACTCTCTTGGTGGTTTAGGTTTGTTTAGGTCATATCTACATGGAAAACCAAGGATAGGCCAAGGTTCCACCGGTCTACCCTCGTTTGACCCGCGGCGGGAGCCTACTCCTACATGTCCAGCACACTTCTATAGGTGTTATCGCATGCAACGTGGACGGTCACACCCGGAGCTAGGTTTTCCATCTAGGGGCAATCCACCACCCTTGTGCATGTATGCTAGGGCCACACGCATGTTCCCGTGGCATCCCGGCACTCTGGCGGTCCTTTTCCAACGAAACCCTAATCCGAGGGACCCGCGGGTCTACCCCCGTAGCATTCTCCGTACGAGGGTTGAGCAACGCACTCTCTTGGTGGTTTAGGTTTTTTAGGTCATATCTACATGAAGAACCAAGGATAGGCCCAAGGTTCCACCGGTCTACCCTCGTTTGATCAGCGGCGGGAGCCTACTCGTACATGTCCAGCACACTTCTATAGGTGTTATCGCATGCAACGTGGACGGTCACACCCGGGAGCTAGGTTTTCCATCTAGGGGCAATCCACCACCCTTGTGCATGTATGATAGGGCCACTCGTAAGTTCCCGTGGCATCCCGGCACTCGGGCGGTCCTTTTCCGACGAAACCCTAATCCGAGGGACCCGCGGGTCTACCCCCGTAGCATTCTCTGTACGAGGGTTGAACAATGCACTCTCTTGGTGGTTTCGTTTTTTTAGGTCATATCTACATGGAAAACCAAGGATAGTCCCAAGGTTCCACCGGTCTACCCTCGTTTGACCCGCGGCGGGAGCCTACTCGTACATGTCCAGCACACTTCTATAGGTGTTATCGCATGCAACGTGGACGGTCACACCCGGGAGCTAGGTTTTCCATCTAGGGGCAATCCACCACCCTTGTGCATGTATGCTAGGGCCACACACATGTTCCCGTGGCATCTCGGCACTCGGGCGGTCCTTTTCCGACGAAACCCTAATCCGAGGGACCCGCGGGTCTACCCCCGTAGCATTCTCCGTACGAGGGTTGAACAACGCACTCTCTTGGTGGTTTAGGTTTGTTTAGGTCATATCTACATGGAAAACCAAGGATAGGCCCAAGGTTCCACCGGTCTACCCTCGTTTGACCCGCGGCGGGAGCCTACTCGTACATGTCCAGCACACTTCTATAGGTGTTATCGCATGCAACGTGGACGGTCACACCCGGGAGCTAGGTTTTTCATCTAGGGTCAATCCACCACCCTTGTGCATGTATGCTAGGGCCACACGCATGTTCCCGTGGCATCTCGGCACTCGGGCGGTCCTTTTCCGACGAAACCCTCATCCGAGGGACCCGCGGGTCTACCCCCGTAGCATTCTCCGTACGAGGGTTGAACAACGCACTCTATGGTGGTTTATGTTTGTTTATGTCATATCTACATGGAAACCAAGGATAGGCCCAGGGTTCCACCGGTCTACCCTCGTTTGACCCGCGGCGGGAGCCTACTCCTACATGTCCAGCACACTTCTATAGGTGTTATCGCATGCAACGTGGACGGTCACACCCGGGAGCTAGGTTTTCCATCTAGGGGCAATCCACCACCTTGTGCATGGATGCTAGGGCCACACGCATGTTCCGTGGCATCCCGGCACTCGGGTGGTCATTTCCGACGAAACCCTAATCCGAGGGACCCGCGGGTCTACCCCCGTAGCATTCTCCGTACGAGGGTTGAACAATGCACTCTCTTGGTGCTTTCGGTTTGTTTAGGTCATATCTACATGGAAAACCAAGGATAGGCCCAAGGTTCCACCGGTCTACCCTCGTTTGACCCGCGGCGGGAGCCTACTCGTACATGTCCAAAACAGTTCTATAGGTGTTATCGCATGCAACGTGGACGGTCACACTCGGAGCTAGGTTTTTCATCTAGGGGCAATCCACCACCCTTGTGCATGTATGCTAGGGCCACACGCATGTTCCCGTGGCATCCCGGCACTCGGGCGGTCCTTTTCCGACGAAACCCTCATCCGAGGGACCCGCGGGTCTACCCCCGTAGCATTCTCCGTACGAGGGTTGAACAACGCACTCTGTTGGTGGTTTATGTTTGTTTATGTCATATCTACATGGAAAACCAAGGATAGGCCCAGGTTTCCACCGGTCTACCCTCGTTTGACCCGCGGTGGGAGCCTACTCCTACATGTCCAGCACACTTCTATAGGTGTTATCGCATGCAACGTGGACGGTCACACCCGGGAGCTAGGTTTTCCATCTAGGGGCAATCCACCACCCTTGTGCATGTATGCTAGGGCCACACGTATGTTCCCGTGGCATCCCGCACTCGGGCGGTCCTTTTCCGACGAAACCCTAATCCGAGGGACCCGCGGGTCTACCCCCGTAGCATTCTCCGTACGAGGGTTGAACAACGCACTCTCTTGGTGGTTTAGGTTTGTTTAGGTCATATCTACATGGAAAACCAAGGATAGGCCCAGGGTTCCACCGGTCTACCCTCGTTTGACCCGCGGCGGGAGCCTACTCCTACATGTCCAGCACACTTCTATAGGTGTTATCGCATGCAACATGGACGGTCACACCCGGGAGCAGGTTTTCCATCTAGGGGCAATCCACCACCCTTGTGCATGGATGCTAGGGCCACACGCATGTTCCCGTGGCATCCGGCACTCGGGCGGTCCTTTTTCCGACGAAACCCAAACCGAGGGACCCGCGGGTCTACCCCCGTAGCATTCTCCGTACGAGGGTTGAACAATGCACTCTCTTGGTGGTTTAGGTTTGTTTAGGTCATATCTACATGGAAAAACAAGGATAGGCCCAGGGTTCCACCGGTCTATCCTCGTTTGACCCGTGCGGGAGCCTACTCCTACATGTCCATCACACTTCTATAGGTGTTATCGCATGCAACATGGACGGTCACACCCGGGAGATAGGTTTTCCATCTAGGGGCAATCCACCACCCTTGTGTATCTATGCAGGGCCACACGCATGTTCCCGTGGCATCCCAGCACTCGGCGGTCCTTTTCCGACGAAACCCTAATCCGAGGGACCCGCGGGTCTACCCCCGAAGAATTCTCCGTACGAGGGTTGAACAACGCACTCTCTTGGTGGTTTAGGTTTGTTTAGGTCATATCTACATGGAAAACCAAGGATAGGCCAAGGTTCCACCGGTCTATACCTCGTTTGACCCGCGGCGGGTGCCTACTCGTACATGTCCAGCACACTTCTATAGGTGTTATCGCATGCAACGTGGACGGTCACACCCGGGAGCTAGTTTTTACATCTAGGGTCAATCCACCACCCTTGTGCATGTATGCTAGGGCCACATGCATGTTATGGGCATCCCGACACTCGGGCGGTCCTTTTCCGACGAAACCCTAATCCGAGGGACCCGCGGGTCTACCCCCGTAGCATTCTCCGTACGAGGGTTGAACAACGCACTCTCTTGGTGGTTTAGGTTTGTTTAGGTCATATCTACATGGAAAACCAAGGATAGGCCCAAGGTTCCACCGGTCTACCCTCGTTTGACCGCGGCGGGAGCCTACTCGTACATGTCCAAACACTTCTATTGGTGTTATCGCATGCAACATGGACGGTCACACCGGGAGCTAGGTTTTCCATCTAGGGGCAATCCACCACCCTCTTGTGCATGTATGCTAGGGCCACACGCATGTTCCCGTGGCATCCCGGCACTCGGGCGGTCCTTTTCTAACGAAACCCTAATCCGTGGGACCCGCGGGTCTACCCCCGTAGCATTCTTCGTATGAGGGTTGAACAACGCACTCTCTTGGTGGTTTAGGTTTTTTAGGTCATATCTACATGGAAAACCAAGGATAGGCCAAGGTTCCACCGGTCTACCCTCGTTTGACCCGCGGCGGGAGCCTACTCGTACATGTCCAGCACACTTCTATAGGTGTTATCGCATGCAACGTGGACGGTCACCACCAGGAGCTAGGTTTTCCATCTAGGGGCAATCCACCACCCTTGTGCATGTATGCTAGGGCCACACGCATGTTCCGTGGCATCCCGGCACTCGGGCGGTCCTTTTCCGACGAAACCCTAATCCGAGGGACCCGCGGGTCTACCCCCGTAGCATTCTCCGTATGAGGGTTGAACAACGCACTCTCTTGGTGGTTTAGGTTTTTTAGGTCATATCTACATGGAAAACCAAGGATAGGCCCAAGGTTCCACCGGTCTACCCTCGTTTGACCCGCGGGGAGCCTACTCGTACATGTCCATCACACTTCTATAGGTGTTATCGCATATGCAACGTGGACGGTCACACCCGGGAGCTAGGTTTTCCATCTAGGGGCAATCCACCCTTGTGCATGTATGCTAGGGCTACACGCATGTTCCCGTGGCATCACGGCACTCGGGCGGTCCTTTTCCGACGAAACCCTAATCCGAGGGACCCGCGGGTCTACCCCGTAGCATTCTCCTTACGAGGGTTGAACAACGCACTCTCTGGTGTTTAGGTTTGTTTAGGTCATATCTACATGGAAAACCAAGATAGGCCCAAGGTTCCACCGGTCTACCCTCGTTTGACCCGCGGCGGGAGCCTACTCGTACATGTCCATCACACTTCTATAGGTGTTATCGCATGCAACGTGGACGGTCACACCCGGGAGCTAGGTTTTCCATCTAGGGGCAATCCACCACCCTTGTGCATGTATGATAGGGCCACACGCATGTTCCCGTGGCATCCCGGCACTCGGGCGGTCCTTTTCCGACGAAACCCTAATCCGAGGGACCCGCGGGTCTACCCCATAGCATTCTCTGTACGAGGGTTGAAAAACGCACTCTCTTGGTGGTTTAGGTTTTTTTAGGTCATATCTACATGGAAAACCAAGGATAGGCCCAAGGTTCCACCGGTCTACCCTCGTTTGACCCGCGGCGGGAGCCTACTCGTACATGTCCAAAACACTTCTATAGGTGTTATTGCATGCAACGTGGACGGTCACACCCGGGAGCTAGGTTTTCCATCTAGGGGCAATCCACCACCCTTGTGCATGTATGCTAGGGCCACACGCATGTTCCTGTGGCATCCCGACACTCGGGCGTCCTTTTCCTACGAAACCCTAATCCATGGGACCGCGGGTCTACCCCCGTAGCATTCTCCGTACGAGGGTTGACAACGCACTCTCTTGGTGGTTTAGGTTTTTTAGGTCATATCTACATGGAAAACCAAGGATAGGCCCAAGGTTCAACCGGTCTACCCTCGTTTGACACGCGGCGGGAGCCTACTCGTACATGTCCAGCACACTTCTATAGGTGTTATCGCATGCAACGTGGACGGTCACACCCGGGAGCTAGTTTTCCATCTGGGGCAATCCACCACCCTTGTGCATGTATGCTAGGGCCACACGCATGTTCCCGTGGCATCCCTGCACTCGGCGGTCCTTTTCCGACGAAACCCTAATCCGAGGGACCCGCGGTACGGACCCCCGTAGCATTCTCCGTATGAGGGTTGAACAACGCACTCTCTTGGTGGTTTAGGTTTGTTTAGGTCATATCTACATGGAAAACCAAAGGATAGGCCCAAGGTTCCACCGTCTACCCTCGTTTGACCCGCGGCGGGAGCCTACTCGTACATGTCCATGACACTTCTATAGGTGTTATCGCATGCAACGTGGACGGTCACACCCGGGAGCTAGGTTTTCCATCTATGGGCAATCCACCACCCTTGTGCATGTATGCTAGGGCCACACGTATGTTCCCGTGGCATCCCGGCACTCAGGCGGTCCTTTTCCGACGAAACCCTAATCCGAGGGACCCGCGGGTCTACCCCCGTAGCATTCTCCGTACGAGGGTTGAACAACGCACTCTCTTGGTGGTTTAGGTTTGTTTAGGTCATATCTACATGGAAAACCAAGGATAGGCCCAGGGTTCCACCGGTCTACCCTCGTTTGACCCGCGGCGGGAGCCTACTCCTACATGTCCAGCACACATCTATAGGTGTTTATCGCATGCAACATGGACGGTCACACCCGGGAGCTAGGTTTTCCATCTAGGGCAATCCACCACCCTGTGCATGGATGCTAGGGCCACACGCATGTTCCCGTGGCATCCCGGCACTCGGTCGGTCCTTTTCCGACGAAACCCAAACCGAGGGACCCGCGGGTCTACCCCCGTAGCATTCTCCGTACGAGGGTTGAACAATGCACTCTTTGGTGGTTTAGGTTTGTTTAGGTCATATCTACATGGAAAACCAAGGATAGGCCCAGGTTCCACCGGTCTATCCTCGTTTGACCCGTGGCGGGAGCCTACTCCTACATGTCCATCACACTTCTATAGGTGTTATCGCATGCAACATGGACGGTCACACCCGGGAGATAGGTTTTCCATCTATGGGCAATCCACCACCCTTGTGAATGTATGCTAGGGCCACATGCATGTTCTCGTGGCATCCCGACACTCGGGCGGTCCTTTTCCGACGAAACCCTAATCCGAGGGAACCGCGGGTCTACCCCCGTAGCATTCTCCGTACGAGGGTGAACAACGCACTCTCTTGGTGGTTTAGGTTGTTTAGGTCATATCTACATGGAAAACCAAGGATAGGCCCAAGGTCCACCGGTCTACCCTCGTTTGACCCGCGGCGGGAGCCTACTCGTACATGTCCAAAACACTTCTATTGGTGTTATCGCATGCAACATGGACGGTCACACCCGGGAGCTAGGTTTTCCATAGGGCAATCCACCACTCTTGTGCATGTATGCTAGGGCCACACGCATGTTCCCGTGGCATCCCGGCACTCGGGCGGTCCTTTTCCTACGAAACCCTAATCTGTGGGACCCGCGGGTCTACCCCCGTAGCATTCTTCGTATGAGGGTTGAACAACGCACTCTCTTGGTGGTTTAGGTTTTTTAGGTCATATCTACATGGAAAACCAAGGATAGGCCCAAGGTTCCACCGGTCTACCCTCGTTTGACCCGCGGCGGGAGCCTACTCGTATATGTCCAGCATACTTCTATAGGTGTTATCGCATGCAACGTGGACGGTCACACCCAGGAGCTAGGTTTTTCCATCTAGGGGCAATCCACCACCCTTGTGCATGTATGCTAGGGCCACACCATGTTCCCGTGGCATCCCGGCACTCGGCGGTCCTTTTCCGACGAAACCCTAATCCGAGGGACCCGCGGGTCTACCCCCGTAGCATTCTCCGTATGAGGGTTGAACAACGCACTCTCTTGGTGGTTTAGGTTTGTTTAGGTCATATCTACATGGAAATCCAAGGATAGGTCAAGGTTCCACCGGTCTACCCTCGTTTGACCCGCGGCGGGAGCCTACTCGTACATGTCCATCACACTTCTATAGGTGTTATCGCATATGCAACGTGGACGGTCACACCCGGGAGCTAGGTTTTCCATCTAGGGGCAATCCACCACCCTTGTGCATGTATGCTAGGGCCTACACGCATGTTCCCGTGGCATCACGGCACTCGGGCGGTCCTTTTCCGACGAAACCCTAATCCGAGGGCCCGCGGGTCTACCCCCGTAGCATTCTCCGTACGAGGGTTGAACAACGCACTCTCTTGGTGGTTTAGGTTTGTTTAGGTCATATCTACATGGAAAACCAAGGATAGGCCCAAGGTTCCACCGGTCTACCCTCGTTTGACCCGCGGCGGGAGCCTACTCGTACATGTCCATCACACTTCTATAGGTGTTATCGCATGCAACGTGGACGGTCACACCCGGGAGCTAGGTTTTCCATCTAGGGCAATCCACCACCCTTGTGCATGTATGATAGGGCCACACGCATGTTCCCGTGGCATCCCGGCACTCGGGCGGTCCTTTTCCGACGAAACCCTAATCCGAGGGACCCGCGGGTCTACCCCCGTAGCATTCTCCTGTACGAGGGTTGAAAAACGCACTCTCTTGGTGGTTTAGGTTTTTTTAGGTCATATCTACATGGAAAACCAAGGATAGGCCCAAGGTTCCACCGGTCTACCTCGTTTGACCCGCGGCGGGAGCCTACTCGTACATGTCCAGCACACTTCTATAGGTGTGCAACGTGGACGGTCCACACCCGGGAGCTAGGTTTTCCATCTAGGGGCAATCCACCACCCTTGTGGATGTATGCTAGGGCCACACGCATGTTCCCGTGGCATCCCGGCACTCGGGCGGTCCTTTTCCGACGAAACCCTAATCCGAGGGACCCGCGGGTCTACCCCCGTAGCATTCTCCGTACGTGGGTTGAACAATGCACTCTCTTTATGTTTTAGGTTTGTTTAGGTCATATCTACATGGAAAACAAAGATAGGCCCAAGGTTCCACCGGTCTACCCTCGTTTGACCCGCGCGGGAGCCTACTCGTACATGTCCAGCACACTTCTATAGGTGTTATCGCATGCAACGTGGACGGTCACATCCGGGAGCTAGGTTTTTCATCTAGGGGCAATCCACCACCCTTGTGCATGTATGCTAGGGCCAACACGCATGTTCCCGTGGCATCCCGGCACTCGGGCGGTCCTTTTCCGACGAAACCCTAATCCGATGGACCCGCGGGTCTACCCCCGTAGCATTCTCCGTACGAGGGTTGAACAGTGCACTCTCTTGGTGGTTTAGGTTTGGTTTAGGTCATATCTACAGGAAAACCAAGGATAGGCCCAAGGTTCCACCGGGTCTACCCTCGTTGATCCGCGGTGGGAGCCTCTTCTCTAAGTGTTATCGCTTGAACGAGAGTTTTACCAATATACATTTTTTTTTGTAATTTAGGCTTGTTTAGGTCATACCAATTACTTTTTTGGCCTTTACAAGCGTACATGTGATAACCTTCACTCGGTGGAGGGTTCTCCAAATAGTGGGTTCGATGCCCGAGGGTCCCAAAAGAGAGGGGTTTCTAGGTTTCCCCGATAGAGAGGGTTATATTCCCCCGTGTTCCATAAAATGAGATATATCTTTAATATTTTTGTTGTATTTGTGCATTATATGTGTATTTTGTTTTTTCTATTTATTCACATTTATGGCTTAGCATTGGGTTCCGGAAGATTCGCGTCGTTATTCAACGCGGGTGGCAGGATACGCGTTGTTATCTTACAATCACCAAGTTATTATTAAATTGCAATCTACATTAAAATTATAGTGGGAATAAATTATGCAACTATTTGAATTATATATTTGGAGAAAATAGGAAAAATATCTACCTAGGCCGACGACAATGCCGTCGGCGTAAAACGTGCTGGCCAGATAGGCCGACGGCCGGACCGTCGGCGTATCAAGCGCCCTACGTCGTTGCCGCGGCCGTCAGGTGGGACGGTTGGCAGGGACACGTGCCCTTACGCCGACGACATCTTTACTGCGACGGTCCACCGTCAGAAAGTAGGTCATTGTATGCCGGCGGTTTCGTCTACGCCGACTGGCCCGACCTTTAGCCGTCGGCGTAAAATAAGGCCGTCGGCGTTTCGTGTTATTCCTGTAGTGCCTGCTGTTCCGAATGATTTCACTACTAAGATGTTACCTGGTACGCACTGATCTCCCTTCATTAGCAAGTTCACGAGTCAGTTTCGATCTCGGATAATATCTCGTCCTTCGATTCCTCTTCCTTTTCAACTCGGATTCAACACTAGCCTTTATAACATGCCGCCGCCTGCTGATTGTAGGTAGATCCACGAGCGCCCACGGACACAGTCAAGCCACTGTCATGTCGAAGCGGCAGCGGCAGGCCGACCAAAACCACCACCAGTGCCGCTGCATCTGCGGCAAGGTGCCAGATCCGGCGAGCGGGCGGCGGAGCAAGCACCTCTACATCGTCTGGATGATTGGGAGCAGGGGTACAGCATCCACAAGCTGATGCCGACAACTTTTTAGCCGGCGAAAGTGAGGACGACGGCGAGGACAGTTGCGCGGGGCCTGGGCTCATGCCGTCTCCTCGAGCCCCCGGCAGCTCGGCTAGCCCATTCAGGCCGGGCCGAGGACATGTTCATCTCCTCTCTGGGCAGCAAGATCTTGGTTGCGAACGGCCTGTCGTGCAATGAGCAGGCTTGCACCCTTGCCTACGACACCGAGACCGCTGCGATGACCCACGGGCCCCAACCTGCCTGGAAACCTGTACGGCTTGACAGTCCGCCGGCGGAGAGAAGCAGCAGCAGAAGCTGTACGCGCTGTCAGGCCTAACCGATGAGAACGGCCAGACACGGGTGTCCTTCGAGGTGCTGTCATGGGTGCGCTGTGGAGGGCTTTCGAGCAACAAGGTCAACAGGTGGTTCTGGGACATCGACGCCCCAGTGCCCCACTCCGGCACCGTTCTGCGGCAGCGAAGAGACTGTAGCCGCCTACGTTGTGCACCCGGACGGAACACCATCTTATTTTCCACCGAAGACAAGAACACCCGGCGCCGCGAGCGCACCTACTCCTTCAACTCTGACCGCGGCGAGTGGAGGTCGCGCGGTGGGTTGGTGCTGCCTTTCCTTGGCCAGGGCTTACTTCGACCGCGAGCTGGACGCGTGGGTCGGGCTCCACCGCAAGGACCCCGCGGCTACTACGTTGCGCCTGCCAGGTCGCCCTCCCGCAGCGGCAGGCGGAGAACGGAATGGACCACGGGCGAAGGGCAAGCTGTTCCAGGAGGTGCCCCCGGAGAGGCACCTCGGGGCCCTCTCACTTACATGGGCGACAGCAAGTTTTGCCTTGTCGAGAGGGTGATACATGAAAGATGTGGAGCTGGAAGACGCCTCCGGCCATGGCTGCGCGCTTCATGTCACCTTCTTTGGCCTCAAGTACAATCGTAAGGGGGAGCTGGAAGCTACGGATCGCCGCACCGCCAAGTCCTACGCGGTGCCATGCATCTACATTCATTTTCGCATGTAGCATTTTGGATGTAGGAGCAAGTTGTTTGAGTAGACACATCACATGTAACATACTTAGCCAAAAAAAAGGGGATTCTTATGCTAATGTTTTTTTTTCCTGTATAATGAATCTGATCTCCGATTCCCTGAAAAACTGTATTGTCAGTAACTTGTAATGTTTTTTCTAGAATAGATGGTTAGAATCTGGCTTTCTGGACATAATGTACTAGTTGTTTGAGTAAATACACATTTAGCTGCAAAAGAAATTACCCCCTCTGGTCCATAATAAGTATCGCTCATTTGTACTAAGCTAGTACAAACTTTGTACTAGATGAGCGACACTTATTATGGA
>CAJUWN010000123.1:0-41581 GCA_910589765.1 Avena atlantica | reverse complement strand
TGCCCACAGTTTTGGGGTACATGGGAGATTTACAACGGCCGTAAGACCCAATACATGTTTGAGAGTTAGGACCAAAAACTCGCAGTTTTCGCGTTTTATGGCCGTTTTTCATGAGCTATTGCCCATTGTTTTGGAGTTCCAAGGCAATTTCATGGTCACAAGACCGATACAAGTTTAAGAGTTAGGACCAAAAACTTATCGTTTTCCCCGGTTTTATGGTCGTTTTCATGCCTATTGCCCATTGTTTTGGGTTTCTAGGGGATTTGCATGGCCCGTAAACCCTATACATGTTTGAGAGTTAGGACCAAAAACTCGAAGTTTTGCATTTTATGGCCGTTTTCATGAGATATTGCCCACAATTTTGGGTTCCAGGGAAGATTTATAACGATAGTAAGACCCGATACATGTTTGAGAGTTATGACAAAAACTCATCGTTTTCGCGTTTTATGGCTATTTTCATGAGCTATTGCACACAGTTTTGAGATTTCAGGGCAATTTACAACGATCGTAAGTCCCGATACATGTTTGAGAGTTACGACCAAAAACTCACGTTATCACGTTTTACGACCGTTTTCATGAGTTATTGCCCACAGTTTTGGGGTTCAGGGGCTATTTGCAACGGCCATAAGACCCAATGTATGTTTCAGAGTTTAGGACCAGAAACTCGTAGTTTTCTCGTTTAATGGCCGTTTCATGAGCTAGTGCCTAGTTTTTGGGTTTCTAGGGCAATTTGCATGGCCCATAAGACCCGATACATGTTTGAGAGCGAGGACCAAAAACCCGTAGGTTTCGCGTTTTATGGCCATTTTCATGAGCTGTTGCCCACATTTTTGGGTTCCATGGCGATTTGTATGGCTCGTAAGACTCGATACTGGTTGAGAGTTATGAACAAAAACTCATTGTTTTGTGTTTTACGAACGTTTTTGTGAGCTATTGCCCACAGTTTTGGTGTTCTAGGGAGATTTAGAATGATTGTAAGACCCGATACATGTTTGAGAGTTATGAGCGAAAAATCATCGTTTTCGTGTTTTATGGGCATTTTCATGGGCTATTACCCATAGTTTTGGGGTTCCACTACGATTTACAACGACCTAACGAATCGATACATGTTTTGAGAGTTAGGACCAAAACTCGCAGTTCACTTTTTAATGGACGTTTTCGTGAACAATTGCCCATAGTTTTCGCATTCCAGGGATATTTACAACGAACATAAGACTTGATACGTGTTTGAGAGTTGTGACAAAAAACTCATCGTTCTCGCGTTTTATGGCCATTTTCGTGAGCTATTGCCCACAATTTTTGGGTTCTAGGGAGATTTATCATGACAGTAAGACCCGATACATGTTTGAGAGTGACGACCAAAAACTCACGGTTATCGCGTTTTACGACCGTTTTCATGAGCTAGTGCCCACAGTTTTGGGGTACAGGGGAGATTTACAACGACCGTAAGACCCAATACATGTTTGAGAGTTAGGACCAAAAACTCGCAGTTTTCCGTGTTTTATGGCCGTTTTCATGACCTATTTCCTATTGTTTTGGGTTTCTAGGGCGATTTGCATGGCCCATAAAACCCAATACATGTTTGAGAGTAGGACCAAAAACTCGAAGTTTCGCATTTTATGGCCGTTTTCATGAGATATTGCCCACAATTTTTGGGTTCCGGGGAGATTTATAACGATAGTAAGACCTGATACATGTTTGAGAGTTATGACCAAAAACTCATCGTTTTCGCGTTTTATGGCTATTTTCATGAGCTATTGCACACAGTTTTGAGATTTCAGGGCAATTTACAACGATCGTTTGTCCCGATACATGTTTGAGAGTTACGACCAAAAACTCACGGTTATCACGTTTTACGACCATTTTCATGAGTTATTGCCCACTGTTTGGGGTGTAGGGCCTATTTGCAACGGCCATAAGACCCGATGTATGTTTTAGAGTTAGGACCAGAAACTCGTAGTTTTCTCATTTGATGGCCGTTTTCATGAGCTAGTGCCTAGTTTTTTGGGTTTCTAGGGCAATTTGCATGGCCCATAAGACCCGATACATGTTTGAGAGCGAGGACCAAGAACCCGTAGGTTTCACGTTTTATGGCCATTTTCATGAGCTGTTGCCACATTTTTGGGGTTTCATGGCGATTTATATGGCTCGTAAGACTCGATACATGGTTGAGAGTTATGAACAAAAACTCGTTGTTTTTCTGTTTACGAACATTTTTGTGAGCTATTGCCCACAGTTTTGGTGTTCTAGGGAGATTTAGAATGATTGTAAGACCCGATACATGTTTGAGAGTTATGAGCGAAAAATCATCGTTTTCGTGTTTTATGGGCATTTTCATGGGCTATTACCCACAGTTTTGGGGTTTCACTACGATTTACAACGACCTAACGAATCGATACATGTTTGAGAGTTAGGACCAAAAACTCGCAGTTCACTCGTTTTATGGCCGTTTTCATGAACAATTGCCCATAGTTTTCGCATTCCAGGGATATTTACAACGAACATAAGACTTGATACGTGTTTGAGAGTTGTGACAAAAAACTCATCGTTTCTCGCGTTTTATGGCCATTTTCGTGAGCTATTGCCCACAATTTTTGGGTTTCAGGGAGATTTATCATGACAGTAAGACCCGATACATGTTTGAGAGTGACGACCAAAAATCACGGTTATCGTGTTTTACGACCGTTTTCATGAGCTATTGGCCATAGTTTTGGGGTTCAGGGAGATTTGCAACGGCCGTAAGACCCAATACATGTTTGAGAGTCATTTTTTGGGCCGTTTTCATGAGCTATTCCTATTGTTTTGGGTTCCAAGGCAATTTCATGGCCCATAAGACCCGATACATGTTTGAGAGTTAGGACCAAAAACTATCGTTTTCGCGTTTTATGGCCGTTTTCATGAGCTGTTGCCCATTTTTGGGTTTATAGGGCGATTTGTATGGCCGTAAGACTCCAATACATGTTTGAGAGTTATGAACAAAAACTCATTGTTTTGTGTTTTTACGAACGTTTTGTGAGCTATTGCCCACAGTTTTGGTGTTCTAGGGAGATTTAGAATGATTGTAAGACCCGATACATGTTTGAGAGTTATGAGCGAAAAATCATCGTTTTCGTGTTTTATGGGCATTTTCATGGGCTATTACCCACAGTTTTGGGGTTTCACTACGATTTACAACGACCTAACGAATCGATACATGTTTGAGAGTTAGGACCAAAAACTCGCAGTTCACTCGTTTTATGGCCGTTTTCGTGAACAATTGCCCATAGTTTTCGCATTCCAGGGATATTTACAACGAACATATGACTTGATACGTGTTTGAGAGTTGTGACAAAAAACTCATCGTTTTCGCGTTTTATGGCCATTTTCGTGAGCTATTGCCCAAATTTTGGGTTCTAGGGAGATTTATCATGACAGTAAGACCCGATACATGTTTGAGAGTGACGACCAAAAACTCACGGTTATCGCGTTTTACGACCGTTTTCATGAGCTAGTGCCCACAGTTTTGGGGTACAGGGGAGATTTACAACGACCGTAAGACCCAATACATGTTTGAGAGTTAGGACCAAAACTCGCAGTTTTCGTGTTTTACGGCCGTTTTCATGACCTATTTCCTATTGTTTTGGGTTTCTAGGGCGATTTGCATGGCCCGTAAAACCCAATACATGTTTGAGAGTTAGGACCAAAAACTCGAAGTTTCGCATTTTATGGCCGTTTTCATGAGATATTGCCCACAATTTTTGGGTTCCAGGGAGATTTATAACGACAGTAAGACCTGATACATGTTTGAGAGTTATGACCAAAAACTCATCGTTTTCGCGTTTTATGGCTATTTTCATGAGCTATTGCACACAGTTTTGAGATTTCAGGGCAATTTACAACGATCGTATGTCCCGATACATGTTTGAGAGTTACGACCAAAAACTCACGGTTATCACGTTTTACGACCGTTTTCATGAGTTATTGCCCAGTTTTGGGGTTCAGGGCCTATTTGCAACGGCCATAAGACCCGATGTATGTTTTAGAGTTAGGACCAGAAACTCGTAGTTTTTCTCGTTTGATGGCCGTTTTCATGAGCTAGTGCCTAGTTTTTTGGGTTTCTAGGGCAATTTGCATGGCCCATAAGACCCGATACATGTTTGAGAGCGAGGACCAAGAACCCGTAGGTTTCGCGTTTTATGGCCATTTTCATGAGCTGTTGCCCACATTTTTGGGGTTCCATGGCGATTTTTATGGCTCGTAAGACTCGATACATGGTTGAGAGTTATGAACAAAAACTCGTTGTTTTTCTGTTTTACGAACGTTTTTGTGAGCTATTGCCCACAGTTTTGGTGTTCTAGGGAGATTTAGAATGATTGTAAGACCCGATACATGTTTGAGAGTTATGAGCGAAAAATCATCGTTTTCGTGTTTTATGGGCATTTTCATGGGCTATTACCCACAGTTTTGGGGTTTCACTACGATTTACAACGACCTAACGAATCGATACATGTTTGAGAGTTAGGACCAAAAACTCGCAGTTCACTCGTTTTATGGCCGTTTTCGTGAACAATTGCCCATAGTTTTCGCATTCCAGGGATATTTACAACGAACATAAGACTTGATACGTTTTGAGAGTTGTGACAAAAACTCATCGTTCTCGCGTTTTATGGCCATTTTCGTGAGCTATTGCCCACAATTTTGGGTTCTAGGGAGATTTATCATGACAGTAAGACCCGATACATGTTTGAGAGTGAGGACCAAAAATCACGGTTATCGTGTTTTACGACCGTTTTCATGAGCTATTGGCCACAGTTTTGGGGTTCAGGGAGATTTACAACGGCCGTAAGACCCAATACATGTTTGAGAGTTAGGCCAAAAACTCGAGTTTCGCGTTTTGTTTTCATGAGCTATTTCCCATTGTTTTGGAGTTCCAAGGCAATTTCATAGTTCACAAAGACCCGATACAAGTTTAAGAGTTAGGACCAAAAACTTATCGTTTTCGCGTTTTATGGTCGTTTTCATGACCTATTGCCCATTGTTTTGGGTTTCTATGGCGATTTGCATGGCCCGTAAAACCCAATACATGTTTGAGAGTTAGGACCAAAAACTCGAAGTTTCGCATTTTATGGCCGTTTTCATGAGATATTGCCCACAATTTTTGGGTTCCAGGGAGATTTATAACGATAGTAAGACCTGATACATGTTTGAGAGTTATGACCAAAAACTCATCGTTTTCGCGTTTTATGGCTATTTTCATGAGCTATTGCACACAGTTTTGAGATTTCAGGGCAATTTACAACGATCGTAAGTCCCGATACATGTTTGAGAGTTACGACCAAAAACTCACGGTTATCACGTTTTACGACCGTTTTCATGAGTTATTGCCCACAGTTTTGGGGTTCAGGGGCTATTTGCAACGGCCATAAGACCCAATGTATGTTTCAGAGTTAGGACCAGAAACTCGTAGTTTTCTCGTTTGATGGCCGTTTTCATGAGCTAGTGCCTAGTTTTTTGGGTTTCTAGGGCAATTTGCATGGCCCATAAGACCCGATACATGTTTGAGAGCGAGGACAAAGAACCCGTAGGTTTCGCGTTTTATCGCCATTTTCATGAGCTGTTGCCCACATTTTTGGGGTTTCATGGCGATTTGTATGGCTCGTAAGACTCGATACATGGTTGAGAGTTATGAACAAAAACTCATTGTTTTTGTGTTTTACGAACGTTTTTGTGAGCTATTGCCCACAGTTTTGGTGTTCTAGGGAGATTTAGAATGATTGTAAGACCCGATACATGTTTGAGAGTTATGAGCGAAAAATCATCGTTTTCGTGTTTTATGGGCATTTTCATGGGCTATTACCCACAGTTTTGGGGTTTCACTACGATTTACAACGACCTAACGAATCGATACATGTTTGAGAGTTAGGACCAAAAACTCGCAGTTCACTCGTTTTATGGCCGTTTTCGTGAACAATTGCCCATAGTTTTCGCATTCCAGGGATATTTACAACGAACATAAGACTTGATACGTGTTTGAGAGTTGTGACAAAAAACTCATCGTTCTCGCGTTTTATGGCCATTTTCGTGAGCTATTGCCCACAATTTTTGGGTTCCAGGGAGATTTATCATGACAGTAAGACCCGATACATGTTTGAGAGTGAGGACCAAAAAATCACGGTTATCGTGTTTTACGACCGTTTTCATGAGCTAGTGGCCATAGTTTTGGGGTACAGGGAGATTTACAACGGCCGTAAGACCCAATACATGTTTGAGAGTCATTTTATGGCCGTTTTCATGAGCTATTTCCCATTGTTTTGGAGTTCCAAGGCAATTTCATAGTTCACAAGACCCGATACAAGTTTAAGAGTTAGGACCAAAAACTTATCGTTTTCGCGTTTTATGGTTGTTTTCATGACCTATTGCCCATTGTTTTGGGTTTATAGGGCGATTTGCATGGCCCGTAAAACCCAATACATGTTTGAGAGTTAGGACCAAAAACTCGAAGTTTCGCATTTTTAGGCCGTTTTCATGAGATATTGCCCACAATTTTTGGGTTCCAGGGAGATTTATAACGATAGTAAGACCTGATACATGTTTGAGAGTTATGACCAAAAACTCATCGTTTTCGCGTTTTATGGCTATTTTCATGAGCTATTGAACACAGTTTTGAGATTTCAGGGCAATTTACAACGATCGTATGTCCCGATACATGTTTGAGAGTTACGACCAAAAACTCACAGTTATCACGTTTTACGACCGTTTTCATGAGTTATTGCCCACAGTTTTGGGGTTCAGGGGCTATTTGCAACGGCCATAAGACCCGATGTATGTTTGAGAGTTAGGACCAGAAACTCGTAGTTTTCTCGTTTGATGGCCGTTTTCATGAGCTAGTGCCTAGTTTTTTGGGTTTCTAGGGCAATTTGCATGGCCCATAAGACCCGATACATGTTTGAGAGCGAGGACCAAGAACCCGTAGGTTTCGCGTTTTATGGCCATTTTCATGAGCTGTTGCCCACATTTTTGGGGTTTCATAGCGATTTGTATGGCTCGTAAGACTTGATACATGGTTGAGAGTTATGAACAAAAACTCATTGTTTTCGTGTTTTACGAACGGTTTTGTGAGCTATTGCCCACAGTTTTGGTGTTCTAGGGAGATTTAGAATGATTGTAAGACCCGATACATGTTTGAGAGTTATGAGCGAAAAATCATCGTTTTCGTGTTTTATGGGCATTTTCATGGGCTATTACCCACAGTTTTGGGGTTTCACTACGATTTACAACGACCTAACGAATCGATACATGTTTGAGAGTTAGGACCAAAAACTCGCAGTTCACTCGTTTTATGGCCGTTTTCTTGAACAATTGCCCATAGTTTTCGCATTCCAGGGATATTTACAACGAACATAAGACTTGATACGTGTTTGAGAGTTGTGACAAAAAACTCATCGTTCTCGCGTTTTATGGCCATTTTCGTGAGCTATTGCCCACAATTTTTGGGTTCCAGGGAGATTTATCATGACAGTAAGACCTGATACATGTTTGAGAGTGAGGACCAAAAAATCATGGTTATCGTGTTTTACGACCGTTTTCATGAGCTATTGGCCATAGTTTTGGGGTTCAGGGAGATTTACAACGGCCGTAAGACCCAATACATGTTTGAGAGTCATTTTATGGCCGTTTTCATGAGCTATTTCCCATTGTTTTGGAGTTCCAAGGCAATTTCATAGTTCACAAGACCCGATACAAGTTTAAGAGTTAGGACCAAAAACTTATCGTTTTCGCGTTTTATGGTTGTTTTCATGACCTATTGCCCATTGTTTTGGGTTTATAGGGCGATTTGCATGGCCCGTAAAACCCAATACATGTTTGAGAGTTAGGACCAAAAACTCGAAGTTTCGCATTTTTGGCCGTTTTCATGAGATATTGCCCACAATTTTTGGGTTCCAGGGAGATTTATAACGACAGTAAGACCTGATATATGTTTGAGAGTTATGACCAAAAACTCATCGTTTTCGCCTTTTATGGCTATTTTCATGAGCTATTGCACACAGTTTTGAGATTTCAGGGCAATTTACAACGATCGTATGTCCCGATACATGTTTGAGAGTTACAACCAAAAACTCACAGTTATCACGTTTTACGACCGTTTTCAGGAGTTATTGACCACAGTTTTGGGGTTCAGGGGCTATTTGCAACGGCCATAAGACCCGATGTATGTTTGAGAGTTAGGACCAGAAACTCGTAGTTTTCTCGTTTGATGGCCGTTTTCATGAGCTACTGCCTAGTTTTTTGGGTTTCTAGGGCAATTTGCATGGCCCATAAGACCCGATACATGTTTGAGAGCGAGGACCAAGAACACGTAGGTTTCGCGTTTTATGGCCATTTTCATGAGCTGTTGCCCACATTTTTGGGGTTTCATAGCGATTTGTATGGCTCGTAAGACTTGATACATGGTTGAGAGTTATGAACAAAAACTCATTGTTTTCGTGTTTTACGAACGTTTTGTGAGCTATTGCCCACAGTTTTGGTGTTCTAGGGAGATTTAGAATGATTGTAAGACCCGATACATGTTTGAGAGTTATGAGCGAAAAATCATCGTTTTCGTGTTTTATGGGCATTTTCATGGGCTATTACCCACAGTTTTGGGGTTTCACTACGATTTACAACGACCTAACGAATCGATACATGTTTGAGAGTTAGGACCAAAAACTCGCAGTTCACTCGTTTTATGGCTGTTTTCTCGCATTCCAGGGATATTTACAACGAACATAAGACTTGATACGTATTTGAGAGTTGTGACAAAAAACTCATCGTTCTCGCGTTTTATGGCCATTTTCGTGAGCTATTGCCCACAATTTTGGGTTCTAGGGAGATTTATCATGACAGTAAGACCCGATACATGTTTGAGAGTGAAGACCAAAAACTCACGGTTATCGTGTTTTACGACTGTTTTCATGAGCTAGTGGCCACAGTTTTGGGGTACATGGGAGATTTACAACGGCCGTAAGACCCAATACATGTTTGAGAGTTAGGACCAAAAACTCGCAGTTTTCGCGTTTTATGTCCGTTTTCATGAGCTATTGCCCATTGTTTTGGAGTTCCAAGGCAATTTCATGGTTCACAAGACCCGATACAAGTTTAAGAGTTAGGAACAAAAACTTATCGTTTTCGCGTTTTATGGTCGTTTTCATGACCTATTGCCCATTGTTTTGGGTTTCTAGGGCGATTTGCATGGCCCGTAAAACCCTATACATGTTTCAGAGTTAGGACCAAAAACTCGAAGTTTTGCATTTTATGGCCGTTTTCATGAGATATTGCCCACAATTTTTGGGTTCCAGGGAGATTTATAACGATAGTAAGACCCGATACATGTTTGAGAGTTATGATCAAAACTCATCGTTTTCGCGTTTTATGGCTATTTTCATGAGCTATTGCACACAGTTTTGAGATTTCAGGGCAATTTACAATGATCGTAAGTCCCGATACATGTTTGAGAGTTACGACCAAAAACTCACAGTTATCACGTTTTACGACCGTTTTCAGGAGTTATTGACCACAGTTTTGGGGTTCAGGGGCTATTTGCAACGGCCATTAGACCCAATGTATGTTTCAGAGTTAGGACCAGAAACTCGTAGTTTTCTCGTTTTATGGCCGTTTTCATGAGCTAGTGCCTAGTTTTTTGGGTTTCTAGGGCAATTTGCATGGCCCATAAGACCCGATACATGTTTGAGAGCGAGGACCAAAAACCCGTAGGTTTCGCGTTTTATGGCCATTTTCATGAGCTGTTGCCCACATTTTTGGGGTTCCATGGCGATTTGTATGGCTCGTAAGACTCGATACATGGTTGAGAGTTATGAACAAAAACTCATTGTTTTGTGTTTTACGAACGTTTTTGTGAGCTATTGCCCACAGTTTTGGTGTTCTAGGGAGATTTAGAATGATTGTAAGACCCGATACATGTTTGAGAGTTATGAGCGAAAAATCATCGTTTTCGTGTTTTATGGGCATTTTCATGGGCTATTACCCACAGTTTTGGGGTTTCACTACGATTTACAACGACCTAACGAATCGATACATGTTTGAGAGTTAGGACCAAAAACTCGCAGTTCACTCGTTTTATGGCCGTTTTCGTGAACAATTGCCCATAGTTTTCGCATTCCAGGGATATTTACAACGAACATATGACTTGATACGTGTTTGAGAGTTGTGACAAAAAACTCATCGTTTTCGCGTTTTATGGCCATTTTCGTGAGCTATTGCCCACAATTTTGGGTTCTAGGGAGATTTATCATGACAGTAAGACCCGATACATGTTTGAGAGTGACGACCAAAAACTCACGGTTATCGCGTTTTACGACCGTTTTCATGAGCTAGTGCCCACAGTTTTGGGGTACAGGGGAGATTTACAACGACCGTAAGACCCAATACATGTTTGAGAGTTAGGACCAAAAACTCGCAGTTTTCGTGTTTTACGGCCGTTTTCATGACCTATTTCCTATTGTTTTGGGTTTCTAGGGCGATTTGCATGGCCCGTAAAACCCAATACATGTTTGAGAGTTAGGACCAAAAACTCGAAGTTTCGCATTTTATGGCCGTTTTCATGAGATATTGCCCACAATTTTTGGGTTCCGGGGAGATTTATAACGATAGTAAGACCTGATACATGTTTGAGAGTTATGACCAAAAACTCATCGTTTTCGCGTTTTATGGCTATTTTCATGAGCTATTGCACACAGTTTTGAGATTTCAGGGCAATTTACAACGATCGTTTGTCCCGATACATGTTTGAGAGTTACGACCAAAAACTCACGGTTATCACGTTTTACGACCGTTTTCATGAGTTATTGCCCACTGTTTTGGGGTGTAGGGCCTATTTGCAACGGCCATAAGACCCGATGTATGTTTTAGAGTTAGGACCAGAAACTCGTAGTTTTCTCGTTTGATGGCCGTTTTCATGAGCTAGTGCCTAGTTTTTTGGGTTTCTAGGGCAATTTGCATGGCCCATAAGACCCGATACATGTTTGAGAGCGAGGACCAAGAACCCGTAGGTTTCGCATTTTATCGCCATTTTCATGAGCTGTTGCCCACATTTTTGGGGTTTCATGGCGATTTGTATGGCTCGTAAGACTCGATACATGGTTGAGAGTTATGAACAAAAACTCGTTGTTTTTCTGTTTTACGAACATTTTTGTGAGCTATTGCCCACAGTTTTGGTGTTCTAGGGAGATTTAGAATGATTGTAAGACCCGATACATGTTTGAGAGTTATGAGCGAAAAATCATCGTTTTCGTGTTTTATGGGCATTTTCATGGGCTATTACCCACAGTTTTGGGGTTTCACTACGATTTACAACGACCTAACGAATCGATACATGTTTGAGAGTTAGGACCAAAAACTCGCAGTTCACTCGTTTTATGGCTGTTTTCTCGCATTCCAGGGATATTTACAACGAACATAAGACTTGATACGTGTTTGAGAGTTGTGACAAAAAACTCATCGTTCTCGCGTTTTATGGCCATTTTCGTGAGCTATTGCCCACAATTTTGGGTTCTAGGGAGATTTATCATGACAGTAAGACCCGATACATGTTTGAGAGTGACGACCAAAAACTCACGGTTATCGTGTTTTACGACCGTTTTCATGAGCTAGTGGCCACAGTTTTGGGGTACATGGGAGATTTACAACGGCCGTAAGACCCAATACATGTTTGAGAGTTAGGACCAAAAACTCGCAGTTTTCGCGTTTTATGGCCGTTTTCATGAGCTATTGCCCATTGTTTTGGAGTTCCAAGGCAATTTCATGGTTCACAAGACCCGATACAAGTTTAAGAGTTAGGAACAAAAACTTATCGTTTTCGCGTTTTATGGTCGTTTTCATGACCTATTGCCCATTGTTTTGGGTTTCTAGGGCGATTTGCATGGCCCGTAAAACCCTATACATGTTTCAGAGTTAGGACCAAAAACTCGAAGTTTTGCATTTTATGGCCGTTTTCATGAGATATTGCCCACAATTTTTGGGTTCCAGGGAGATTTATAACGATAGTAAGACCCGATACATGTTTGAGAGTTATGATCAAAACTCATCGTTTTCGCGTTTTATGGCTATTTTCATGAGCTATTGCACACAGTTTTGAGATTTCAGGGCAATTTACAACGATCGTAAGTCCCGATACATGTTTGAGAGTTACGACCAAAAACTCACAGTTATCACGTTTTACGACCGTTTTCAGGAGTTATTGACCACAGTTTTGGGGTTCAGGGGCTATTTGCAACGGCCATTAGACCCAATGTATGTTTCAGAGTTAGGACCAGAAACTCGTAGTTTTCTCGTTTTATGGCCGTTTTCATGAGCTAGTGCCTAGTTTTTTGGGTTTCTAGGGCAATTTGCATGGCCCATAAGACCCGATACATGTTTGAGAGCGAGGACCAAAAACCCGTAGGTTTCGCGTTTTATGGCCATTTTCATGAGCTGTTGCCCACATTTTTGGGGTTCCATGGCGATTTGTATGGCTCGTAAGACTCGATACATGGTTGAGAGTTATGAACAAAAACTCATTGTTTTTGTGTTTTACGAACGTTTTTGTGAGCTATTGCCCACAGTTTTGGTGTTCTAGGGAGATTTAGAATGATTGTAAGACCCGATACATGTTTGAGAGTTATGAGCGAAAAATCATCGTTTTCGTGTTTTATGGGCATTTTCATGGGCTATTACCCACAGTTTTGGGGTTTCACTACGATTTACAACGACCTAACGAATCGATACATGTTTGAGAGTTAGGACCAAAAACTCGCAGTTCACTCGTTTTATGGCCGTTTTCGTGAACAATTGCCCATAGTTTTCGCATTCCAGGGATATTTACAACGAACATATGACTTGATACGTGTTTGAGAGTTGTGACAAAAAACTCATCGTTCTCGCGTTTTATGGCCATTTTCGTGAGCTATTGCCCACAATTTTGGGTTCTAGGGAGATTTATCATGACAGTAAGACCCGATACATGTTTGAGAGTGACGACCAAAAACTCACGGTTATCGCGTTTTACGACCGTTTTCATGAGCTAGTGCCCACAGTTTTGGGGTACAGGGGAGATTTACAACGACCGTAAGACCCAATACATGTTTGAGAGTTAGGACCAAAAACTCGCAGTTTTCGTGTTTTACGGCCGTTTTCATGACCTATTTCCTATTGTTTTGGGTTTCTAGGGCGATTTGCATGGCCCGTAAAACCCAATACATGTTTGAGAGTTAGGACCAAAAACTCGAAGTTTCGCATTTTATGGCCGTTTTCATGAGATATTGCCCACAATTTTTGGGTTCCGGGGAGATTTATAACGATAGTAAGACCTGATACATGTTTGAGAGTTATGACCAAAAACTCATCGTTTTCGCGTTTTATGGCTATTTTCATGAGCTATTGCACACAGTTTTGAGATTTCAGGGCAATTTACAACGATCGTTTGTCCCGATACATGTTTGAGAGTTACGACCAAAAACTCACGGTTATCACGTTTTACGACCGTTTTCATGAGTTATTGCCCACTGTTTTGGGGTGTAGGGCCTATTTGCAACGGCCATAAGACCCGATGTATGTTTTAGAGTTAGGACCAGAAACTCGTAGTTTTCTCGTTTGATGGCCGTTTTCATGAGCTAGTGCCTAGTTTTTTGGGTTTCTAGGGCAATTTGCATGGCCCATAAGACCCGATACATGTTTGAGAGCGAGGACCAAGAACCCGTAGGTTTCGCATTTTATTGCCATTTTCATGAGCTGTTGCCCACATTTTTGGGGTTTCATGGCGATTTGTATGGCTCGTAAGACTCGATACATGGTTGAGAGTTATGAACAAAAACTCGTTGTTTTTCTGTTTTACGAACATTTTTGTGAGCTATTGCCCACAGTTTTGGTGTTCTAGGGAGATTTAGAATGATTGTAAGACCCGATACATGTTTGAGAGTTATGAGCGAAAAATCATCGTTTTCGTGTTTTATGGGCATTTTCATGGGCTATTACCCACAGTTTTGGGTTTCACTACGATTTACAACGACCTAACAAATCGATACATGTTTGAGAGTTAGGACCAAAAACTCGCAGTTCACTCGTTTTATGGCCGTTTTCGTGAACAATTGCCCATAGTTTTCGCATTCCAGGGATATTTACAACGAACATAAGACTTGATACGTGTTTGAGAGTTGTGACAAAAAACTCATCGTTCTCGCGTTTTATGGCCATTTTCGTGAGCTATTGCCCACAATTTTGGGTTCTAGGGAGATTTATCATGACAGTAAGACCCGATACATGTTTGAGAGTGACGACCAAAAACTCACGGTTATCGTGTTTTACGACCGTTTTCATGAGCTAGTGGCCACAGTTTTGGGGTACATGGGAGATTTACAACGGCCGTAAGACCCAATACATGTTTGAGAGTTAGGACCAAAAACTCGCAGTTTTCGCGTTTTATGGCCGTTTTCATGAGCTATTGCCCATTGTTTTGGAGTTCCAAGGCAATTTCATGGTTCACAAGACCCGATACAAGTTTAAGAGTTAGGACCAAAAACTTATCGTTTTCGCGTTTTATGGTCGTTTTCATGACCTATTGCCCATTGTTTTGGGTTTCTAGGGCGATTTGCATGGCCCGTAAAACCCTATACATGTTTCAGAGTTAGGACCAAAAACTCGAAGTTTTGCATTTTATGGCCGTTTTCATGAGATATTGCCCACAATTTTTGGGTTCTAGGGAGATTTATAACGATAGTAAGACCCGATACATGTTTGAGAGTTATGATCAAAACTCATCGTTTTCGCGTTTTATGGCCATTTTCATGAGCTATTGCACACAGTTTTGAGATTTCATGGCGATTTGTATGGCTCGTAAGACTCGATACATGGTTGAGAGTTATGAACAAAAACTCATTGTTTTTGTGTTTTACGAACGTTTTTGTGAGCTATTGCCCACAGTTTTGGTGTTCTAGGGAGATTTAGAATGATTGTAAGACCCGATACATGTTTGAGAGTTATGAGCGAAAAATCATCGTTTTCGTGTTTTATGGGCATTTTCATGGGCTATTACCCACAGTTTTGGGGTTCCACTACGATTTACAACGACCTAATGAATCGATACATGTTTGAGAGTTAGGACCAAAAACTCGCAGTTCACTCGTTTTATGGCCGTTTTCGTGAACAATTGCCCATAGTTTTCGCATACCAGGGATATTTACAACGAACATATGACTTGATACGTGTTTGAGAGTTGTGACAAAAAACTCATCGTTTTCGCGTTTTATGGCCATTTTCGTGAGCTATTGCCTACAATTTTGGGTTCTAGGGAGATTTATCATGACAGTAAGACCCGATACATCTTTGAGAGTGACGACCAAAAACTCACGGTTATCGCGTTTTACGACCGTTTTCATGAGCTAGTGCCCACAGTTTTGGGGTACAGGGGAGATTTACAACGACCGTAAGACCCAATACATGTTTGAGAGTTAGGACCAAAAACTCGCAGTTTTCGTGTTTTACGGCCGTTTTCATGACCTATTGCCTATTGTTTTGGGTTTCTAGGGCGATTTGCATGGCCCGTAAAACCCAATACATGTTTGAGAGTTAGGACCAAAAACTCGAAGTTTCGCATTTTATGGCCGTTTTCATGAGATATTGCCCACAATTTTTGGGTTCCGGGGAGATTTATAACGATAGTAAGACCTGATACATGTTTGAGAGTTATGACCAAAAACTCATCGTTTTCGCGTTTTATGGCTATTTTCATGAGCTATTGCACACAGTTTTGAGATTTCAGGGCAATTTACAACGATCGTTTGTCCCGATACATGTTTGAGAGTTACGACCAAAAACTCACGGTTATCACGTTTTACGACCGTTTTCATGAGTTATTGCCCACTGTTTTGGGGTGTAGGGCCTATTTGCAACGGCCATAAGACCCGATGTATGTTTCAGAGTTAGGACCAGAAACTCGTAGTTTTCTCGTTTGATGGCCGTTTTCATGAGCTAGTGCCTAGTTTTTTGGGTTTCTAGGGCAATTTGCATGGCCCATAAGACCCGATACATGTTTGAGAGCGAGGACCAAGAACCCGTAGGTTTCGCGTTTTATCGCCATTTTCATGAGCTGTTGCCCACATTTTTGGGGTTTCATGGCGATTTGTATGGCTCGTAAGACTCGATACATGGTTGAGAGTTATGAACAAAAACTTGTTGTTTTTGTTTTACGAACATTTTTGTGAGCTATTGCCCACAGTTTTGGTGTTCTAGGGAGATTTAGAATGATTGTAAGACCCGATACATGTTTGAGAGTTATGAGCGAAAAATCATCGTTTTCGTGTTTTATGGGCATTTTCATGGGCTATTACCCACAGTTTTGGGGTTTCACTACGATTTACAACGACCTAACGAATCGATACATGTTTGAGAGTTAGGACCAAAAACTCGCAGTTCACTCGTTTTATGGCCGTTTTCGTGAACAATTGCCCATAGTTTTCGCATTCCAGGGATATTTACAACGAACATAAGACTTGATACGTGTTTGAGAGTTGTGACAAAAAACTCATCGTTCTCGCGTTTTATGGCCATTTTCGTGAGCTATTGCCCACAATTTTGGGTTCTAGGGAGATTTATCATGACAGTAAGACCCGATACATGTTTGAGAGTGACGACCAAAAACTCACGGTTATCGTGTTTTACGACCGTTTTCATGAGCTAGTGCCCACAGTTTTGGGGTACATGGGAGATTTACAACGGCCGTAAGACCCAATACATGTTTGAGAGTTAGGACCAAAAACTCGCAGTTTTCGCGTTTTATGGCCGTTTTCATGAGCTATTGCCCATTGTTTTGGAGTTCCAAGGCAATTTCATGGTTCACAAGACCCGATACAAGTTTAAGAGTTAGGAACAAAAACTTATCGTTTTCGCGTTTTATGGTCGTTTTCATGACCTATTGCCCATTGTTTTGGGTTTCTAGGGCGATTTGCATGGCCCGTAAAACCCTATACATGTTTCAGAGTTAGGACCAAAAACTCGAAGTTTTGCATTTTATGGCCGTTTTCATGAGATATTGCCCACAATTTTTGGGTTCCAGGGAGATTTATAACGATAGTAAGACCCGATACATGTTTGAGAGTTATGATCAAAACTCATCGTTTTCGCGTTTTATGGCTATTTTCATGAGCTATTGCACACAGTTTTGAGATTTCAGGGCAATTTACAACGATCGTAAGTCCCGATACATGTTTGAGAGTTACGACCAAAAACTCACAGTTATCACGTTTTACGACCGTTTTCATGAGTTATTGCCCACAGTTTTGGGGTTCAGGGGCTATTTGCAACGGCCATAAGACCCAATGTATGTTTCAGAGTTAGGACCAGAAACTCGTAGTTTTCTCGTTTTATGGCCGTTTTCATGAGCTAGTGCCTAGTTTTTTGGGTTTCTAGGGCAATTTGCATGGCCCATAAGACCCGATACATGTTTGAGAGCGAGGACCAAAAACCCGTAGGTTTCGCGTTTTATGGCCATTTTCATGAGCTGTTGCCCACATTTTTGGGGTTCCATGGCGATTTGTATGGCTCGTAAGACTCGATACATGGTTGAGAGTTATGAACAAAAACTCATTGTTTTGTGTTTTACGAACGTTTTTGTGAGCTATTGCCCACAGTTTTGGTGTTCTAGGGAGATTTAGAATGATTGTAAGACCCGATACATGTTTGAGAGTTATGAGCGAAAAATCATCGTTTTCGTGTTTTATGGGCATTTTCATGGGCTATTACCCACAGTTTTGGGGTTCCACTACGATTTACAACGACCTAATGAATCGATACATGTTTGAGAGTTAGGACCAAAAACTCGCAGTTCACTCGTTTTATGGCCGTTTTCGTGAACAATTGCCCATAGTTTTCGCATTCCAGGGATATTTACAACGAACATATGACTTGATACGTGTTTGAGAGTTGTGACAAAAAACTCATCGTTCTCGCGTTTTATGGCCATTTTCGTGAGCTATTGCCCACAATTTTGGGTTCTAGGGAGATTTATCATGACAGTAAGACCCGATACATGTTTGAGAGTGACGACCAAAAACTCACGGTTATCGCGTTTTACGACCGTTTTCATGAGCTAGTGCCCACAGTTTTGGGGTACAGGGGAGATTTACAACGACCGTAAGACCCAATACATGTTTGAGAGTTAGGACCAAAAACTCGCAGTTTTCGCGTTTTACGGCCGTTTTCATGACCTATTCCTATTGTTTTGGGTTTCTAGGGCGATTTGCATGGCCCGTAAAACCCAATACATGTTTGAGAGTTAGGACCAAAAACTCGAAGTTTCGCATTTTATGGCCGTTTTCATGAGATATTGCCCACAATTTTTGGGTTCCGGGGAGATTTATAACGATAGTAAGACCTGATACATGTTTGAGAGTTATGACCAAAAACTCATCGTTTTCGCGTTTTATGGCTATTTTCATGAGCTATTGCACACAGTTTTGAGATTTCAGGGCAATTTACAACGATCGTTTGTCCCGATACATGTTTGAGAGTTACGACCAAAAACTCACGGTTATCACGTTTTACGACCGTTTTCATGAGTTATTGCCCACTGTTTTGGGGTTTAGGGCCTATTTGCAACGGCCATAAGACCCGATGTATGTTTTAGAGTTAGGACCAGAAACTCGTAGTTTTCTCGTTTGATGGCCGTTTTCATGAGCTAGTGCCTAGTTTTTTGGGTTTCTAGGGCAATTTGCATGGCCCATAAGACCCGATACATGTTTGAGAGCGAGGACCAAGAACCCGTAGGTTTCGCGTTTTATCGCCATTTTCATGAGCTGTTGCCCACATTTTTGGGGTTTCATGGCGATTTGTATGGCTCGTAAGACTCGATACATGGTTGAGAGTTATGAACAAAAACTCGTTGTTTTGTGTTTTACGAACATTTTTGTGAGCTATTGCCCACAGTTTTGGTGTTCTAGGGAGATTTAGAATGATTGTAAGACCCGATACATGTTTGAGAGTTATGAGCGAAAAATCATCGTTTTCGTGTTTTATGGGCATTTTCATGGGCTATTACCCACAGTTTTGGGGTTTCACTACGATTTACAACGACCTAACAAATCGATACATGTTTGAGAGTTAGGACCAAAAACTCGCAGTTCACTCGTTTTATGGCCGTTTTCGTGAACAATTGCCCATAGTTTTCGCATTCCAGGGATATTTACAACGAACATAAGACTTGATACGTGTTTGAGAGTTGTGACAAAAAACTCATCGTTCTCGCGTTTTATGGCCATTTTCGTGAGCTATTGCCCACAATTTTGGGTTCTAGGGAGATTTATCATGACAGTAAGACCCGATACATGTTTGAGAGTGACGACCAAAAACTCACGGTTATCGTGTTTTACGACCGTTTTCATGAGCTAGTGCCCACAGTTTTGGGGTACATGGGAGATTTACAACGGCCGTAAGACCCAATACATGTTTGAGAGTTAGGACCAAAAACTCGCAGTTTTCGCGTTTTATGGCCGTTTTCATGAGCTATTGCCCATTGTTTTGGAGTTCCAAGGCAATTTCATGGTTCACAAGACCCGATACAAGTTTAAGAGTTAGGACCAAAAACTTATCGTTTTCGCGTTTTATGGTCGTTTTCATGACCTATTGCCCATTGTTTTGGGTTTCTAGGGCGATTTGCATGGCCCGTAAAACCCTATACATGTTTCAGAGTTAGGACCAAAAACTCGAAGTTTTGCATTTTATGGCCGTTTTCATGAGATATTGCCCACAATTTTTGGGTTCTAGGGAGATTTATAACGATAGTAAGACCCGATACATGTTTGAGAGTTATGATCAAAACTCATCGTTTTCGCGTTTTATGGCCATTTTCATGAGCTATTGCACACAGTTTTGAGATTTCATGGCGATTTGTATGGCTCGTAAGACTCGATACATGGTTGAGAGTTATGAACAAAAACTCATTGTTTTTGTGTTTTACGAACGTTTTTGTGAGCTATTGCCCACAGTTTTGGTGTTCTAGGGAGATTTAGAATGATTGTAAGACCCGATACATGTTTGAGAGTTATGAGCGAAAAATCATCGTTTTCGTGTTTTATGGGCATTTTCATGGGCTATTACCCACAGTTTTGGGGTTCCACTACGATTTACAACGACCTAATGAATCGATACATGTTTGAGAGTTAGGACCAAAAACTCGCAGTTCACTCGTTTTATGGCCGTTTTCGTGAACAATTGCCCATAGTTTTCGCATACCAGGGATATTTACAACGAACATATGACTTGATACGTGTTTGAGAGTTGTGACAAAAAACTCATCGTTTTCGCGTTTTATGGCCATTTTCGTGAGCTATTGCCTACAATTTTGGGTTCTAGGGAGATTTATCATGACAGTAAGAACCGATACATCTTTGAGTGACGACCAAAAACTCACGGTTATCGCGTTTTACGACCGTTTTCATGAGCTAGTGCCCACAGTTTTGGGGTACAGGGGAGATTTACAACGACCGTAAGACCCAATACATGTTTGAGAGTTAGGACCAAAAACTCGCAGTTTTCGCGTTTTACGGCCGTTTTCATGACCTATTGCCTATTGTTTTGGGTTTCTAGGGCGATTTGCATGGCCCGTAAAACCCAATACATGTTTGAGAGTTAGGACCAAAAACTCGAAGTTTCGCATTTTATGGCCGTTTTCATGAGATATTGCCCACAATTTTTGGGTTCCGGGGAGATTTATAACGATAGTAAGACCTGATACATGTTTGAGAGTTATGACCAAAAACTCATCGTTTTCGCGTTTTATGGCTATTTTCATGAGCTATTGCACACAGTTTTGAGATTTCAGGGCAATTTACAACGATCGTTTGTCCCGATACATGTTTGAGAGTTACGACCAAAAACTCACGGTTATCACGTTTTACGACCGTTTTCATGAGTTATTGCCCACTGTTTTGGGGTTTAGGGCCTATTTGCAACGGCCATAAGACCCGATGTATGTTTCAGAGTTAGGACCAAAAACTCGTAGTTTTCTCGTTTGATGGCCGTTTTCATGAGCTAGTGCCTAGTTTTTTGGGTTTCTAGGGCAATTTGCATGGCCCATAAGACCCGATACATGTTTGAGAGCGAGGACCAAGAACCCGTAGGTTTCGCGTTTTATCGCCATTTTCATGAGCTGTTGCCCACATTTTTGGGTTTCATGGCGATTTGTATGGCTCGTAAGACTCGATACATGGTTGAGAGTTATGAACAAAAACTTGTTGTTTTTCTGTTTTACGAACATTTTTGTGAGCTATTGCCCACAGTTTTGGTGTTCTAGGGAGATTTAGAATGATTGTAAGACCCGATACATGTTTGAGAGTTATGAGCGAAAAATCATCGTTTTCGTGTTTTATGGGCATTTTCATGGGCTATTACCCACAGTTTTGGGGTTTCACTACGATTTACAACGACCTAACAAATCGATACATGTTTGAGAGTTAGGACCAAAAACTCGCAGTTCACTCGTTTTATGGCCGTTTTCGTGAACAATTGCCCATAGTTTTCGCATTCCAGGGATATTTACAACGAACATAAGACTTGATACGTGTTTGAGAGTTGTGACAAAAAACTCATCGTTCTCGCGTTTTATGGCCATTTTCGTGAGCTATTGCCCACAATTTTGGGTTCTAGGGAGATTTATCATGACAGTAAGACCCGATACATGTTTGAGAGTGACGACCAAAAACTCACGGTTATCGTGTTTTACGACCGTTTTCATGAGCTAGTGCCCACAGTTTTGGGGTACATGGGAGATTTACAACGGCCGTAAGACCCAATACATGTTTGAGAGTTAGGACCAAAAACTCGCAGTTTTCGCGTTTTATGGCCGTTTTCATGAGCTATTGCCCATTGTTTTGGAGTTCCAAGGCAATTTCATGGTTCACAAGACCCGATACAAGTTTAAGAGTTAGGACCAAAAACTTATCGTTTTCGCGTTTTATGGTCGTTTTCATGACCTATTGCCCATTGTTTTGGGTTTCTAGGGCGATTTGCATGGCCCGTAAAACCCTATACATGTTTCAGAGTTAGGACCAAAAACTCGAAGTTTTGCATTTTATGGCCGTTTTCATGAGATATTGCCCACAATTTTTGGGTTCCAGGGAGATTTATAACGATAGTAAGACCCGATACATGTTTGAGAGTTATGATCAAAAACTCATCGTTTTCGCGTTTTATGGCTATTTTCATGAGCTATTGCACACAGTTTTGAGATTTCAGGGCAATTTACAACGATCGTAAGTCCCGATACATGTTTGAGAGTTACGACCAAAAACTCACGGTTATCACGTTTTACGACCGTTTTCATGAGTTATTGCCCACAGTTTTGGGGTTCAGGGGCTATTTGCAACGGCCATAAGACCCAATGTATGTTTCAGAGTTAGGACCAGAAACTCGTAGTTTTCTCGTTTTATGGCCGTTTTCATGAGCTAGTGCCTAGTTTTTTGGGTTTCTAGGGCAATTTGCATGGCCCATAAGACCCGATACATGTTTGAGAGCGAGGACCAAAAACCCGTAGGTTTCGCGTTTTATGGCCATTTTCATGAGCTGTTGCCCACATTTTTGGGGTTCCATGGCGATTTGTATGGCTCGTAAGACTCGATACATGGTTGTGTTTTACGAACGTTTTTGTGAGCTATTGCCCACAGTTTTGGTGTTCTAGGGAGATTTAGAATGATTGTAAGACCCGATACATGTTTGAGAGTTATGAGCGAAAAATCATCGTTTTCGTGTTTTATGGGCATTTTCATGGGCTATTACCCACAGTTTTGGGGTTTCACTACGATTTACAACGACCTAACGAATCGATACATGTTTGAGAGTTAGGACCAAAAACTCGCAGTTCACTCGTTTTATGGCCGTTTTCGTGAACAATTGCCCATAGTTTTCGCATTCCAGGGATATTTACAACGAACATATGACTTGATACGTGTTTGAGAGTTGTGACAAAAAACTCATCGTTTTCGCGTTTTATGGCCATTTTCGTGAGCTATTGCCCACAATTTTGGGTTCTAGGGAGATTTATCATGACAGTAAGACCCGATACATGTTTGAGAGTGACGACCAAAAACTCACGGTTATCGCGTTTTACGACCGTTTTCATGAGCTAGTGCCCACAGTTTTGGGGTACAGGGGAGATTTACAACGACCGTAAGACCCAATACATGTTTGAGAGTTAGGACCAAAAACTCGCAGTTCTCGCGTTTTATGGCCATTTTCGTGAGCTGTTTCCCATTGTTTTGGGTTTCTAGGGCGATTTGCATGGCCCGTAAAACCCAATACATGTTTGAGAGTTAGGACCAAAAACTCGAAGTTTCGCATTTTATGGCCGTTTTCATGAGATATTGCCCACAATTTTTGGGTTCCGGGGAGATTTATAACGATAGTAAGACCTGATACATGTTTGAGAGTTATGACCAAAAACTCATCGTTTTCGCGTTTTATGGCTATTTTCATGAGCTATTGCACACAGTTTTGAGATTTCAGGGCAATTTACAACGATCGTTTGTCCCGATACATGTTTGAGAGTTACGACCAAAAACTCACGGTTATCACGTTTTACGACCGTTTTCATGAGTTATTGCCCACTGTTTTGGGGTTAGGGGCTATTTGCAACGGCCATAAGACCCGATGTATGTTTAGAGTTAGGACCAGAAACTCGTAGTTTTCTCGTTTGATGGCCGTTTTCATGAGCTAGTGCCTAGTTTTTTGGGTTTCTAGGGCAATTTGCATGGCCCATAAGACCCGATACATGTTTGAGAGCGAGGACCAAGAACCCGTAGGTTTCGCGTTTTATCGCCATTTTCATGAGCTGTTGCCCACATTTTTGGGGTTTCATGGCGATTTGTATGGCTCGTAAGACTCGATACATGGTTGAGAGTTATGAACAAAAACTCGTTGTTTTTGTGTTTTACGAACATTTTTGTGAGCTATTGCCCACAGTTTTGGTGTTCTAGGGAGATTTAGAATGATTGTAAGACCCGATACATGTTTGAGAGTTATGAGCGAAAAATCATCGTTTTCGTGTTTTATGGGCATTTTCATGGGCTATTACCCACAGTTTTGGGGTTTCACTACGATTTACAACGACCTAACGAATCGATACATGTTTGAGAGTTAGGACCAAAAACTCGCAGTTCACTCGTTTTATGGCCGTTTTCGTGAACAATTGCCCATAGTTTTCGCATTCCAGGGATATTTACAACGAACATAAGACTTGATACGTGTTTGAGAGTTGTGACAAAAAACTCATCGTTCTCGCGTTTTATGGCCATTTTCGTGAGCTATTGCCCACAATTTTGGGTTCTAGGGAGATTTATCATGACAGTAAGACCCGATACATGTTTGAGAGTGACGACCAAAAATCACGGTTATCGTGTTTTACGACCGTTTTCATGAGCTAGTGCCCACAGTTTTGGGGTTCAGGGAGATTTACAACGGCCGTAAGACCCAATACATGTTGAGAGTCATTTTATGGCCGTTTTCATGAGCTATTGCCCATTGTTTTGGAGTTCCAAGGCAATTTCATGTTCACAAGACCCGATACAAGTTTAAGAGTTAGGACCAAAAACTTATCGTTTTCGCGTTTTATGGTCGTTTTCATGACCTATTGCCCATTGTTTTGGTTTCTAGGGCGATTTGCATGGCCGTAAAACCCAATACATGTTTGAGAGTTAGGACCAAAAACTCGAAGTTTGCATTTTATGGCCGTTTTCATGAGATATTGCCCACAATTTTTGGGTCCAGGGAGATTTATAACGACAGTAAGACCTGATACATGTTTGAGAGTTATGATCAAAAACTCATCGTTTTCGCGTTTTATGGCTATTTTCATGAGCTATTGCACACAGTTTTGAGATTTCAGGGCAATTTACAACGATCGTAAGTCCCGATACATGTTTGAGAGTTACGACCAAAAACTCACGGTTATCACGTTTTACGACCGTTTTCATGAGTTATTGCCCACAGTTTTGGGTTCAGGGGCTATTTGCAACGGCCATAAGACCCAATGTATGTTTCAGAGTTAGGACCAGAAACTCGTAGTTTTCTCGTTTTATGGCCGTTTTCATGAGCTAGTGCCTAGTTTTTTGGGTTTCTAGGGCAATTTGCATGGCCCATAAGACCCGATACATGTTTGAGAGCGAGGACAAAAACCCGTAGGTTTCGCGTTTTATGGCCATTTTCATGAGCTGTTGCCCACATTTTTGGGGTTCCATGGCGATTTGTATGGCTCGTAAGACTCGATACATGGTTGAGAGTTATGAACAAAAACTCATTGTTTTTGTTTTACGAACGTTTTTGTGAGCTATTGCCCACAGTTTTGGTGTTCTAGGGAGATTTAGAATGATTGTAAGACCCGATACATGTTTGAGAGTTATGAGCGAAAAATCATCGTTTTCGTGTTTTATGGGCATTTTCATGGGCTATTACCCACAGTTTTGGGGTTTCACTACGATTTACAACGACCTAACGAATCGATACATGTTTGAGAGTTAGGACCAAAAACTCGCAGTTCACTCGTTTTATGGCCGTTTTCGTGAACAATTGCCCATAGTTTTCGCATTCCAGGGATATTTACAACGAACATAAGACTTGATACGTGTTTGAGAGTTGTGACAAAAAACTCATCGTTCTCGCGTTTTATGGCCATTTTCGTGAGCTATTGCCCACAATTTTGGGTTCTAGGGAGATTTATCATGACAGTAAGACCCGATACATGTTTGAGAGTGACGACCAAAAACTCACGGTTATCGTGTTTTACGACCGTTTTCATGAGCTAGTGCCCACAGTTTTGGGGTCAGGGAGATTTACAACGGCCGTAAGACCCAATACATGTTTTTAGGGCATTTTATGGCCGTTTTCATGAGCTATTGCCCATTGTTTTGGAGTTCCAAGGCAATTTCATGGTTCACAAGACCCGATACAAGTTTAAGAGTTAGGACCAAAAACTTATCGTTTTCGCGTTTTATGGTCGTTTTCATGACCTATTGCCCATTGTTTTGGGTTTCTAGGGCGATTTGCATGGCCCGTAAAACCCAATACATGTTTGAGAGTTAGGACCAAAAACTCGAAGTTTTGCATTTTATGGCCGTTTTCATGAGATATTGCCCACAATTTTTGGGTTCCAGGGAGATTTATAACGACAGTAAGACCCGATACATGTTTGAGAGTTATGACCAAAACTCATCGTTTTCGCGTTTTATGGCTATTTTCATGAGCTATTGCACACAGTTTTGAGATTTCAGGGCAATTTACAACGATCGTAAGTCCCGATACATGTTTGAGAGTTACGACCAAAAACTCACGGTTATCACGTTTTACGACCGTTTTCATGAGTTATTGCCCACAGTTTTGGGGTTCAGGGGCTATTTGCAACGGCCATAAGACCCGATGTATGTTTCAGAGTTAGGACCAGAAACTCGTAGTTTTCTCGTTTTATGGCCGTTTTCATGAGCTAGTGCCTAGTTTTTTGGGTTTCTAGGGCAATTTGCATGGCCCATAAGACCCGATACATGTTTGAGAGCGAGGACCAAAAACCCGTAGGTTTCGCGTTTTATGGCCATTTTCATGAGCTGTTGCCCACATTTTGGGGTTTCATGGCGATTTGTATGGCTCGTAAGACTCGATACATGGTTGAGAGTTATGAACAAAAACTCATTGTTTTGTGTTTTACGAACGTTTTTGTGAGCTATTGCCCACAGTTTTGGTGTTCTAGGGAGATTTAGAATGATTGTAAGACCCGATACATGTTTGAGAGTTATGAGCGAAAAATCATCGTTTTCGTGTTTTATGGGCATTTTCATGGGCTATTACCCACAGTTTTGGGGTTTCACTACGATTTACAACGACCTAACGAATCGATACATGTTTGAGAGTTAGGACCAAAAACTCGCAGTTCACTCGTTTTATGGCCGTTTTGTTATTTTTCGCATTCCAGGGATATTTACAACGAACATAAGACTTGATACGTGTTTGAGAGTTGTGACAAAAAACTCATCGTTCTCGCGTTTTATGGCCATTTTCGTGAGCTATTGCCCACAATTTTGGGTTCTAGGGAGATTTATCATGACAGTAAGACCCGATACATGTTTGAGAGTGACGACCAAAAACTCACGGTTATCGTGTTTTACGACCGTTTTCATGAGCTAGTGCCCACAGTTTTGGGGTACATGGGAGATTTACAACGGCCGTAAGACCCAATACATGTTTGAGAGTTAGGACCAAAAACTCGCAGTTTTCGCGTTTTATGGCCGTTTTCATGAGCTATTGCCCATTGTTTTGGAGTTCCAAGGCAATTTCATGGTTCACAAGACCCGATACAAGTTTAAGAGTTAGGACCAAAAACTTATCGTTTTCACGTTTTATGGTCGTTTTCATGACCTATTGCCCATTGTTTTGGGTTTCTAGGGCGATTTGCATGGCCCGTAAAACCCAATACATGTTTCAGAGTTAGGACCAAATACTCGAAGTTTTGCATTTTATGGCCGTTTTCATGAGATATTGCCCACAATTTTTGGGTTCCAGGGAGATTTATAACGACAGTAAGACCCGATACATGTTTGAGAGTTATGATCAAAAACTCATCGTTTTCGCGTTTTATGGCTATTTTCATGAGCTATTGCACACAGTTTTGAGATTTCAGGGCAATTTACAACGATCGTAAGTCCCGATACATGTTTGAGAGTTACGACCAAAAACTCACGGTTATCACGTTTTACGACCGTTTTCATGAGTTATTGCCCACAGTTTTGGGGTTCAGGGGCTATTTGCAACGGCCATAAGACCCAATGTATGTTTCAGAGTTAGGACCAGAAACTCGTAGTTTTCTCGTTTTATGGCCGTTTTCATGAGCTAGTGCCTAGTTTTTTGGGTTTCTAGGGCAATTTGCATGGCCCATAAGACCCGATACATGTTTGAGAGCGAGGACCAAAAACCCGTAGGTTTCGCGTTTTATGGCCATTTTCATGAGCTGTTGCCCACATTTTTGGGGTTCCATGGCGATTTGTATGGCTCGTAAGACTCGATACATGGTTGAGAGTTATGAACAAAAACTCATTGTTTTGTGTTTTACGAACGTTTTTGTGAGCTATTGCCCACAGTTTTGGTGTTCTAGGGAGATTTAGAATGATTGTAAGACCCGATACATGTTTGAGAGTTATGAGCGAAAAATCATCGTTTTCGTGTTTTATGGGCATTTTCATGGGCTATTACCCACAGTTTTGGGTTTCACTACGATTTACAACGACCTAACGAATCGATACATGTTTGAGAGTTAGGACCAAAAACTCGCAGTTCACTCGTTTTATGGCCGTTTTCGTGAACAATTGCCCATAGTTTTCGCATTCCAGGGATATTTACAACGAACATATGACTTGATACGTGTTTGAGAGTTGTGACAAAAAACTCATCGTTCTCGCGTTTTATGGCCATTTTCGTGAGCTATTGCCCACAATTTTGGGTTCTAGGGAGATTTATCATGACAGTAAGACCCGATACATGTTTGAGAGTGACGACCAAAAACTCACGGTTATCGCGTTTTACGACCGTTTTCATGAGCTAGTGCCCACAGTTTTGGGGTACAGGGGAGATTTACAACGACCGTAAGACCCAATACATGTTTGAGAGTTAGGACCAAAAACTCGCAGTTTTCGCGTTTTACGGCCGTTTTCATGACCTATTGCCTATTGTTTTGGGTTTCTAGGGCGATTTGCATGGCCCGTAAAACCCAATACATGTTTGAGAGTTAGGACCAAAAACTCGAAGTTTCGCATTTTATGGCCGTTTTCATGAGATATTGCCCACAATTTTTGGGTTCCAGGGAGATTTATAACGACAGTAAGACCTGATACATGTTTGAGAGTTATGACCAAAAACTCATCGTTTTCGCGTTTTATGGCTATTTTCATGAGCTATTGCACACAGTTTTGAGATTTCAGGGCAATTTACAACGATCGTAAGTCCCGATACATGTTTGAGAGTTACGACCAAAAACTCACGGTTATCACGTTTTACGACCGTTTTCATGAGTTATTGCCCACAGTTTTGGGGTTCAGGGCTATTTGCAACGGCCATAAGACCCGATGTATGTTTCAGAGTTAGGACCAGAAACTCGTAGTTTTCTCGTTTATGGCCGTTTTCATGAGCTAGTGCCTAGTTTTTTGGGTTTCTAGGGCAATTTGCATGGCCCATAAGACCCGATACATGTTTGAGAGCGAGGACCAAAAACCCGTAGGTTTCGCGTTTTATGGCCATTTTCATGAGCTGTTGCCCACATTTTTGGGGTTCCATGGCGATTTGTATGGCTCGTAAGACTCGATACATGGTTGAGAGTTATGAACAAAAACTCGTTGTTTTTGTGTTTTACGAACATTTTTGTGAGCTATTGCCCACAGTTTTGGTGTTCTAGGGAGATTTAGAATGATTGTAAGACCGATACATGTTTGAGAGTTATGAGCGAAAAATCATCGTTTTCGTGTTTTATGGGCATTTTCATGGGCTATTACCCACAGTTTTGGGATTTCACTACGATTTACAACGACCTAACAAATCGATACATGTTTGAGAGTTAGGACCAAAAACTCGCAGTTCACTCGTTTTATGGCCGTTTTCGTGAACAATTGCCCATAGTTTTCGCATTCCAGGGATATTTACAACGAACATAAGACTTGATACGTGTTTGAGAGTTGTGACAAAAAACTCATCGTTCTCGCGTTTTATGGCCATTTTCGTGAGCTATTGCCCACAATTTTGGGTTCTAGGGAGATTTATCATGACAGTAAGACCGATACATGTTTGAGAGTGACGACCAAAAACTCACGGTTATCGCGTTTTACGACCGTTTCATGAGCTAGTGCCCACATTTTGGGGTACAGGGAGATTTACAACGGCCGTAAGACCCAATACATGTTTGAGAGTTAGGACCAAAACTCGCAGTTTTCGCGTTTTACGGTCGTTTCATGACCTATTGCCTATTGTTTTGGTTTCTAGGGCGATTTGCATGGCCCGTAAAACCAATACATGTTTGAGAGTTAGGACCAAAAACTCGAAGTTTCCATTTTATGGCCGTTTCATGAGATATTGCCCACAATTTTTGGGTTCCGGGAGATTTATAACGACAGTAAGACCTGATACATGTTTGAGAGTTATGACCAAAAACTCATCGTTTTCGCGTTTTATGGCTATTTCATGAGCTATTGCACACAGTTTGAGATTTCAGGGCAATTTACAACGATCGTAAGTCCCGATACATGTTTGAGAGTTACGACCAAAAACTCACGGTTATCACGTTTTACGACCGTTTTCATGAGTTATTGCCCACAGTTTTGGGGTTCAGGGCTATCTGCAACGGCCATAAGACCCAATGTATGTTTCAGAGTTAGGACCAGAAACTCGTAGTTTTCTCGTTTATGGCCGTTTTCATGAGCTGGTGCCTAGTTTTTTGGTTTCTAGGGCAATTTGCATGGCCCATAAGACCCGATACATGTTTGAGAGCGAGGACCAAAAACCCGTAGGTTTCGCGTTTTATGGCCATTTTCATGAGCTGTTGCCCACATTTTGGGTTCCATGGCGATTTGTATGGCTCGTAAGACTCGATACATGGTTGAGAGTTATGAACAAAAACTCATTGTTTTTGTGTTTTACGAACGTTTTTTGTGAGCTATTGCCCACAGTTTGGTGTTCTAGGAGATTTAGAATGATTGTAAGACCCGATACATGTTTGAGAGTTATGAGCGAAAAATCATCGTTTTCGTGTTTTATGGCATTTTCATGGATATTACCCACAGTTTTGGGATTCACTACGATTTACAACGACCTAACAATCGATACATGTTTGAGAGTTAGGACCAAAAACTCGCAGTTCACTCGTTTTATGGCCGTTTTCGTGAACAATTGCCCATAGTTTTCGCATTCCAGGGATATTTACAACGAACATATGACTTGATACGTGTTTGAGAGTTGTGACAAAAAACTCATCGTTCTCGCGTTTTATGGCCATTTTCGTGAGCTATTGCCCACAATTTTTGGTTCTAGCGAGACTTATCATGACAGTAAGACCCGATACATGTTTGAGAGTGACGACCAAAAACTCACGGTTATCGCGTTATACGACCGTTTTCATGAGCTAGTGCCCACAGTTTTGGGGTACAGGGAGATTTACAACGCCGTAAGACCCAATACATGTTTGAGAGTTAGGACCAAAAACTCGCAGTTTTCGCGTTTTACGGCCGTTTTCATGACCTATTGCCTATTGTTTTGGGTTTCTTGGGCGATTTGCATGGCCGTAAAACCCAATACATGTTTGAGAGTTAGGACCAAAAACTCGAAGTTTTGCATTTTATGGCCGTTTTCATGAGATATTGCCCACATTTTTGGGTTCCAGGGAGATTATAACGACAGTAAGACCGATACATGTTTGAGAGTTATGATAAAAAACTCATCGTTTTCGCGTTTTATGGCTATTTTCATGAGCTATTGCACACAGTTTTGAGATTTCAGGGCAATTTACAACGATCGTAAGTCCCGATACATGTTTGAGAGTTACGACCAAAAACTCACGGTTATCACGTTTTACGACCGTTTTCATGAGTTATTGCCCACAGTTTTGGGGTTCAGGGGCTATTTGCAACGCCATAAGACCCAATGTATGTTTCAGAGTTAGGACCAGAAACTCGTAGTTTTTCGTTTTATGGCCGTTTTCATGAGCTAGTGCCTAGTTTTTTGGTTTCTAGGGCAATTTGCATGGCCCATAAGACCCGATACATGTTTGAGAGCGAGGACCAAAACCCGTAGGTTTCGCGTTTTATGGCCATTTTCATGAGCTGTTGCCCACATTTTGGGGTTCCATGGCGATTTGTATGGCTCGTAAGACTCGATACATGGTTGAGAGTTATGAACAAAAACTCATTGTTTTGTGTTTTACGAACGTTTTTGTGAGCTATTGCCCACAGTTTTGGTGTCTAGGGAGATTTAGAATGATTGTAAGACCCGATACATGTTTGAGAGTTATGAGCGAAAAATCATCGTTTTCGTGTTTTATGGGCATTTTCATGGATTACCCACAGTTTTGGATTTCACTACGATTTACAACGACCTAACGAATCGATACATGTTTGAGAGTTAGGACCAAAAACTCGCAGTTCACTCGTTTTGGCCGTTTTCGTGAACAATTGCCCATAGTTTTCGCATTCCAGGGATATTTACAACGAACATATGACTTGATACGTGTTTGAGAGTTGTGACAAAAACTCATCGTTCTCGCGTTTTATGGCCATTTTCGTGAGCTATTGCCCACAATTTTGGGTTTCTAGGGAGATTTATCATGACAGTAAGACCCGATACATGTTTGAGAGTGACGACCAAAAACTCACGGTTATCGCGTTTTACGACCGTTTTCATGAGCTAGTGCCCACAATTTTGGGTACAGGGGAGATTTACAACGGCCGTAAGACCCAATACATGTTTGAGAGTTAGGACCAAAAACTCGCAGTTTTCGCGTTTACGCCGTTTTCATGACCTATTGCCTATTGTTTTGGGTTCTAGGGCGATTTGCATGGCCCGTAAAACCCAATACATGTTTGAGAGTTAGGACCAAAAACTCGAAGTTTCCATTTTATGGCCGTTTTCATGAGATATTGCCCACAATTTTTGGGTTCCGGGGAGATTTATAACGATAGTAAGACCTGATACATGTTTGAGAGTTATGACCAAAAACTCATCGTTTTCGCGTTTTATGGCTATTTTCATGAGCTATTGCACACAGTTTTGAGATTTCAGGGCAATTTACAACGATCGTAAGTCCCGATACATGTTTGAGAGTTACGACCAAAAACTCACGGTTATCACTTTTACGACCGTTTTCATGAGTTATTGCCCACAGTTTTGGGGTTGGGGCTATTTGCAACGGCCATAAGACCCAATGTATGTTTCAGAGTTAGGACCAGAAACTCGTAGTTTTCTCGTTTTATGGCCGTTTTCATGAGCTGGTGCCTAGTTTTTTGGGTTTCTAGGGCAATTTGCATGGCCCATAAGACCCGATACATGTTTGAGAGCGAGGACCAAAAACCCGTAGGTTTCGCGTTTTATGGCCATTTATGAGCTGTTGCCCACATTTTTGGTTCCATGGCGATTTGTATGGCTCGTAAGACTCGATACATGGTTGAGAGTTATGAACAAAAACTCATTGTTTTTTGTGTTTTACGAACGTTTTTGTGAGCTATTGCCCACAGTTTTGGTGTTCTAGGGAGATTTAGAATGATTGTAAGACCCGATACATGTTTGAGAGTTATGAGCGAAAAATCATCGTTTTCGTGTTTTATGGCATTTTCATGGCTATTACCCACAGTTTTGGGTTTCACTACGATTTACAACGACCTAACGAATCGATACATGTTTGAGAGTTAGGACCAAAAACTCGCAGTTCACTCGTTTTATGGCCGTTTTCGTGAACAATTGCCCATAGTTTTCGCATTCCAGGGATATTTACAACGAACATATGACTTGATACGTGTTTGAGAGTTGTGACAAAAAACTCATCGTTCTCGCGTTTTATGGCCATTTTCGTGAGCTATTGCCCACATTTTGGGTTCTAGGGAGATTTATCATGACAGTAAGACCCGATACATGTTTGAGAGTGACGACCAAAAACTCACGTTATCGCGTTATACGACCGTTTTCATGAGCTAGTGCCCACAGTTTTGGGTACAGGGGAGATTTACAACGGCCGTAAGACCCAATACATGTTTGAGAGTTAGGACCAAAAACTCGCAGTTTTCGCGTTTACGGCCGTTTTCATGACCTATTGCCTATTGTTTTGGTTTCTTGGGCGATTTGCATGGCCCGTAAAACCCAATACATGTTTGAGAGTTAGGACCAAAAACTCGAAGTTTTGCATTTTATGGCCGTTTTCATGAGATATTGCCCACAATTTTGGGTTCCAGGAGATTTATAACGACAGTAACCCGATACATGTTGAGAGTTATGATAAAAAACTCATCGTTTTCGCGTTTTATGGCTATTTTCATGAGCTATTGCACACAGTTTTGAGATTTCAGGGCAATTTACAACGATCGTAAGTCCCGATACATGTTTGAGAGTTACGACCAAAAACTCACGTTATCACGTTTTACGACCGTTTTCATGAGTTATTGCCCACAGTTTTGGGTTCAGGGCTATTTGCAACGGCCATAAGACCAATGTATGTTTCAGAGTTAGGACCAGAAACTCGTAGTTTTCTCGTTTTATGCCGTTTTCATGAGCTAGTGCCTAGTTTTCGGTTTCTAGGGCAATTTGCATGCCCATAAGACCCGATACATGTCTGAGAGCGAGGACCAAAAACCCGTAGGTTTCGCGTTTTATGGCCATTTTCATGAGCTGTTGCCCACATTTTTGGGTTCCATGGCGATTTGTATGGCTCGTAAGACTCGATACATGGTTGAGAGTTATGAACAAAAACTCATTGTTTTTGTGTTTGAACGTTTTGTGAGCTATTGACCACAGTTTGGTGTTCTAGGGAGATTTAGAATGATTGTAAGACCCGACATGTTTGAGAGTTATGAGCGAAAAATCATCGTTTTCGTGTTTTATGGGCATTTTCATGGCTATTACCCACAGTTTTGGGATTTCACTACGATTTACAACGACCTATCGAATCGATACATGTTTGAGAGTTAGGACCAAAAACTCGCAGTTCACTCGTTTTATGGCCGTTTTCGTGAACAATTGCCCATAGTTTTCGCATTCCAGGGATATTACAACGAACATATGACTTGATACGTGTTTGAGAGTTGTGACAAAAAACTCATCGTTCTCGCGTTTTATGGCCATTTTCGTGAGCTATTGCCCACAATTTTGGGTTCTAGGGAGATTTATCATGACAGTAAGACCGATACATGTTTGAGAGTGACGACCAAAAACTCACGGTTATCGTGTTTATACGACCGTTTTCATGAGCTAGTGCCCACAATTTTGGGGTACAGGGAGATTTACAACGCCGTAAGACCCAACATGTTTGAGAGTTAGGACCAAAAACTCAGTTTTCGCGTTTTACGGCCGTTTTCATGACCTATTGCCTATTGTTTTGGTTTCTAGGCGATTTGCATGGCCCGTAAAACCCAATACATGTTTGAGTGTTAGGACCAAAAACTCGAAGTTTCCTATTTTATGGCCGTTTTCATGAGATATTGCCCACAATTTTTGGGTTCCGGGGAGATTTATAACGATAGTAAGACCTGATACATGTTTGAGAGTTATGACCAAAAACTCATCGTTTTCGCGTTTTATGGCTATTTTCATGAGCTATTGCACACAGTTTTGAGATTTCAGGGCAATTTACAACGATCGTTTTGTCCCGATACATGTTTGAGAGTTACGACCAAAAACTCACGGTTATCACGTTTTACGACCGTTTTCATGAGTTATTGCCCACAGTTTTGGGGTTCAGGGGCTATCTGCAACGGCCATAAGACCCAATGTATGTTTCAGAGTTAGGACCAGAAACTCGTAGTTTTCTCGTTTTATGGCCGTTTTCATGAGCTGGTGCCTAGTTTTTTGGTTTCTAGGCAATTTGCATGGCCCATAAGACCCGATACATGTTTGAGAGCGAGGACCAAAAACCCGTAGGTTTCGCGTTTTATGGCCATTTTCATGAGCTGTTGCCCACATTTTTGGGTTCCATGGCGATTTGTATGGCTCGTAAGACTCGATACATGGTTGAGAGTTATGAACAAAAACTCATTGTTTTTGTGTTTACGAACGTTTTGTGAGCTATTGCCCACAGTTTTGGTGTTCTAGGGAGATTTAGAATGATTGTAAGACCCGATACATGTTGAGAGTTATGAGCGAAAAATCATCGTTTTCGTGTTTTATGGCATTTTCATGGGCTATTACCCACAGTTTGGGTTTCACTACGATTTACAACGACCTATCAAATCGATACATGTTTGAGAGTTAGGACCAAAAACTCGCAGTTCACTCGTTTTATGGCCGTTTTCGTGAACAATTGCCCATAGTTTTCGCATTCCAGGGATATTTACAACGAACATATGACTTGATACGTGTTTCAGAGTTTGACAAAAACTCATCGTTCTCGCGTTTTATGGCCATTTTCGTGAGCTATTGCCCACAATTTTGGGTTCTAGGGAGATTTACCATGACAGTAAGACCCGATACATGTTTGAGAGTGACGACAAAAACTCACGGTTATCGCGTTATACGACCGTTTTCATGAGCTAGTGCCCACAGTTTTGGGTACAGGGGAGATTTACAACGGCCGTAAGACCCAATACATGTTGAGAGTTAGGACCAAAAACTCGCAGTTTTCGCGTTTACCGGCCGTTTTCATGACCTATTGCCTATTGTTTTGGGTTTCTAGGGCGATTTGCATGGCCCGTAAAACCCAATACATGTTTGAGAGTTAGGACCAAAAACTCGAAGTTTTGCATTTTATGCCGTTTTCATGAGATATTGCCCACAATTTTTGGGTTCCAGGGAGATTTATAACGACAGTAAGACCCGATACATGTTTGAGAGTTATGAAAAAAACTCATCGTTTCGCGTTTTATGGCTATTTTCATGAGCTATTGCACACAGTTTTGAGATTTCAGGGCAATTTACAACGATCGTAAGTCCCGATACATGTTTGAGAGTTACGACCAAAAACTCACGGTTATCACGTTTTACGACCGTTTTCGAGTTATTGCCCACAGTTTTGGGGTTCAGGGGCTATCTGCAACGGCCATAAGACCCAATGTATGTTTCAGAGTAGGACCAGAAACTCGTAGTTTTCTCGTTTTATGGCCGTTTTCATGAGCTGGTGCCTAGTTTTTGGGTTTCTACGGCAATTTGCATGGCCCATAAGACCCATACATGTTTGAGAGCGAGGACCAAAACCGTAGGTTTCGCGTTTTATGGCCATTTTCATGAGCTGTTGCCCACATTTTTGGGTTCATGCGATTTGTATGGCTCGTAAGACTCGATACATGGTTGAGAGTTATGAACAAAAACTCATTGTTTTTGTGTTTTACGAACGTTTTTGTGAGCTATTGCCCACAGTTTTGGTTTTCTAGGGATTTAGAATGATTGTAAGACCCGATACATGTTTGAGAGTTATGAGCGAAAAATCATCGTTTTCGTGTTTATGGCATTTTCATGGCTATTACCCACAGTTTTGGGGTTTCACTACGATTTACAACGACCTAACGAATCGATACATGTTTTGAGTTAGGACCAAAACTCGCAGTTCACTCGTTTATGGCCGTTTTCGTGAACAATTGCCCATAGTTTTCGCATTCCAGGATATTTACAACGAACATATGACTTGATACGTGTTTGAGAGTTGTGACAAAAAACTCATCGTTCTCGCGTTTTATGGCCATTTTCGTGAGCTATTGCCCACAATTTTGGGTTCTAGGGAGATTTATCATGACAGTAAGACCGATACATGTTTGAGAGTGACGACCAAAAACTCACGGTTATCGTGTTTTACGACCGTTTTCATGAGCTAGTGCCCACAGTTTTGGGTACAGGGAGATTTACAACGACCGTAAGACCCAATACATGTTTGAGAGTTAGGACCGAAAACTCGCAGTTTTCGCGTTTTACGGCCGTTTTCATGACCTATTGCCTATTGTTTTGGTTTCTAGGGCGAATTGCATGCCCGTAAAACCCAATACATGTTTGAGAGTTAGGACCAAAAACTCGTAAGTTTTCGCATTTTATGGCCGTTTTCATGAGATATTGCCCACAATTTTGGTTCCGGGAGATTTATAACGACAGTAAGACCTGATACATGTTTGAGAGTTATGACAAAAACTCATCGTTTTCGCGTTTTATGGCTATTTTCATGAGCTATTGCACACAGTTTTGAGATTTCAGGGCAATTTACAACGATCGTTTGTCCCGATACATGTTTGAGAGTTACGACCAAAAACTCACGGTTATCACGTTTTACGACCGTTTTCATGAGTTATTGCCCACAGTTTTGGGGTTCAGGGGCTATCTGCAACGGCCATAAGACCCAATGTATGTTTCAGAGTTAGGACCAGAAACTCGTAGTTTTCTCGTTTATGGCCGTTTTCATGAGCTGGTGCCTAGTTTTTTGGGTTTAGGGCAATTTGCATGCCCATAAGACCCGATACATGTTGAGAGCGAGGACCAAAAACCCGTAGGTTTCGCGTTTTATGGCCATTTTCATGAGCTGTTGCCCACATTTTTGGGTTCCATGGCGATATGTATGGCTCGTAAGACTCGATACATGGTTGAGAGTTATGAACAAAAACTCATTGTTTTTGTGTTTTACGAACGTTTTTGAGCTATTGCCCACAGTTTTGGTTCTAGGGAGATTTAGAATGATTGTAAGACCCGATACATGTTTGAGAGTTATGAGCGAAAAATCATCGTTTTCGTGTTTTATGGGCATTTTCATGGGCTATTACCCACAGTTTTGGGGTTTCACTACGATTTACAACGACCTAACGAATCGATACATGTTTGAGAGTTAGGACCAAAACTCGCAGTTCACTCGTTTTATGGCCGTTTTCGTGAACAATTGCCCATAGTTTTCGCATTCCAGGATATTTACAACGAACATATGACTTGATACGTGCTTGAGAGTTGTGACAAAAAACTCATCGTTCTCGCGTTTTATGGCCATTTTCGTGAGCTATTGCCCACAATTTTGGGTTCTAGGGAGATTTATCATGACAGTAAGACCCGATACATGTTTGAGAGTGACGACCAAAAACTCACGGTTATCGTGTTATACGACCGTTTTCATGAGCTAGTGCCCACAATTTTGGGGTACAGGGGAGATTTACAACGGCCGTAAGACCCAATACATGTTTGAGAGTTAGGACCAAAAACTCCCAGTTTTCGCGTTTTACGGCCGTTTTCATGACCTATTGCCTATTGTTTTGGGTTTCTAGGGCGATTTGCATGCCCGTAAACCCAATACATGTTTGAGAGTTAGGACCAAAAACTCGAAGTTCCTATTTTATGGCCGTTTTCATGAGATATTGCCCACAATTTTTGGGTTCCGGGGAGATTTATAACGATAGTAAGACCTGATACATGTTTGAGAGTTATGACCAAAAACTCATCGTTTTCGCGTTTTATGGCTATTTTCATGAGCTATTGCACACAGTTTTGAGATTTCAGGGCAATTTACAACGATCGTTTGTCCCGATACATGTTTGAGAGTTACGACCAAAAACCACGGTTATCACGTTTTACGACCGTTTTCATGAGTTATTGCCACAGTTTTGGGGTTCAGGGCTATTTGCAACGGCCATAAGACCCAATGTATGTTTCAGAGTTAGGACCAGAAACTCGTAGTTTTCTCGTTTATGGCCGTTTTCATGAGCTGTGCCTAGTTTTTTGGTTTCTAGGGCAATTTGCATGGCCATAAGACCCGATACATGTTTGAGAGCGAGGACCAAAAACCCGTAGGTTTCGCGTTTTATGGCATTTTCATGAGCTGTTGCCCACATTTTTGGGTTCCATGGCGATTTGTATGGCTCGTAAGACTCGATACATGGTTGAGAGTTATGAACAAAAACTCATTGTTTTTGTGTTTTACGAACGTTTTGTGAGCTATTGCCCACAGTTTTGGTGTTCTAGGGAGATTTAGAATGATTGTAAGACCCGATACATGTTGAGAGTTATGAGCGAAAAATCATCGTTTTCGTGTTTTATGGCATTTTCATGGGCTATTACCCACAGTTTTGGGGTTTCACTACGATTTACAACGACCTAACGAATCGATACATGTTAGAGTTAGGACCAAAACTCGCAGTTCACTCGTTTTATGGCCGTTTTCGTGAACAATTGCCCATAGTTTTCGCATTCCAGGGATATTTACAACGAACATATGACTTGATACGTGTTGAGAGTTGTGACAAAAAACTCATCGTTCTCGCGTTTTGGCTTTTCGTGAGCTATTGCCCACAATTTTGGGTTTCTAGGAGATTTCATGACAGTAAGACCCGATACATGTTTGAGAGTGACGACCAAAAACTCACGGTTATCGTGTTTTACGACCGTTTTCATGAGCTAGTGCCCATAGTTTTGGGTACATGGGAGATTACAACGCCGTAAGACCCAATACATGTTTGAGAGTTAGGACCAAAAACTCGCAGTTTTCGCGTTTATGGCCGTTTTCATGAGCTATTGCCCATTGTTTTGGAGTTCCAAGGCAATTTTATGTTCAAAAACCCGATACAAGTTTAAGAGTTAGGACCAAAACTTATCGTCGCGTTTTATGTCGTTTTCATGACCTATTGCCCATTGTTTTGGGTTTCTAGGGCGATTTGCATGGCCGTAAAACCCCAATACATGTTGAGAGTTAGGACCAAAAACTCGAAGTTTTGCATTTTATGGCCGTTTCATGAGATATTGCCCACAATTTTTGGGTTCCAGGGAGATTTATAACGACAGTAAGACCCGATACATGTTTGAGAGTTATGATCAAAAACTCATCGTTTTCGCGTTTTGGCTATTTTCATGAGCTATTGCACACAGTTTTTAGATTTCAGGGCAATTTACAACGATCGTAAGTCCGATACATGTTTGAGAGTTACGACCAAAAACTCACGTTATCACGTTTTACGACCGTTTTCATGAGTTATTGCCCACAGTTTTGGGGTTCAGGGCTATCTGCAACGGCCATAAGACCCAATGTATGTTTCAGAGTTAGGACCAGAAACTCGTAGTTTTCTCGTTTTATGGCCGTTTTCATGAGCTGGTGCCTAGTTTTTGGTTTCTAGGGCAATTTGCATGCCCATAAGACCCGATACATTTGAGAGCGAGGACCAAAAAACCCGTAGGTTTCGCGTTTATGGCCATTTTCATGAGCTGTTGCCCACATTTTTGGTTCCATGGCGATTTGTATGGCTCGTAAGACTCGATACATGGTGAGAGTTATGAACAAAAACTCATTGTTTTTGTGTTTTACGAACGTTTTTGTGAGCTATTGCCCACAATTTTGGTGTTCTAGGGAGATTTAGAATGATTGTAAGACCCGATACATGTTTGAGAGTTATGAGCGAAAAATCATCGTTTTCGTGTTTTATGGCATTTTCATGGCTATTACCCACAGTTTTGGGGTTTCACTACGATTTACAACGACCTAACGAATCGATACATGTTTGAGAGTTAGGACCAAAAACTCGCAGTTCACTCGTTTTATGGCCGTTTTCGTGAACAATTGCCCATAGTTTTCGCATTCCAGGATTTTACAACGAACATATGACTTGATACGTGTTGAGAGTTGTGACAAAAAACTCATCGTTCTCGCGTTTTATGGCCATTTTCGTGAGCTATTGCCCACAATTTTGGTTCTAGGGAGATTATCATGACAGTAAGACCCGATACATGTTTGAGAGTGACGACCAAAAACTCACGTTATCGTGTTTTACGACCGTTTTCATGAGCTAGTGCCCATAGTTTTGGGGTACAGGGAGATTTACAAAGGCCGTAAGACCCAATACATGTTTGAGAGTTAGGACCAAAAACTCGCAGTTTTCGCGTTTATGGCCGTTTCATGAGCTATTGCCCATTGTTTTGGAGTTCCAAG